>JAJHUR010086202.1:0-34607 GCA_027495735.1 Lutjanus campechanus | reverse complement strand
TAATTTGCGGAACATAAAATGATGAGGAGGTGGTGATAGAAAGATGCATTGTTCAGGACAGGGAAGACTCACTGGACACCATGAGCGGTTTGCAAGAGAGAATAAGTTTGACATTACCTCTAGCAACTTTTTAGCTAGCTATCCAAACATTAACATAACTCTCTAATATATTTATGTTAGCCATAGTTTTATTGAAACTCACAAGTTTTTGTCGACTCTTGTCAATGTTTCCGTAGCAAGGTTTGTTGTAGGCAACTGGACTTCATAGAGTTCTTGAAGACGTTTCACCTCTCATCCAAGAGGCTTCTTCAGTTCTGGACTGAAGAAGCCTCTTGGATGAGAGGTGAAACGTCTTCAAGAACTCTATGAAGTCCAGTTGCCTACAACAAACCTTGCTACGGATACCATGACCTGGATGACTGAGAACCTACACAGACATCTTGTCAATGTTGTTTCACAGCAGGATTTCTCGCATTGATTTAGACATTTTGCAGGATTAAATCCACTTTGGATAATGTGCCTGTGCTCTCCACAACATTCATCTTCTGGCCAGTTTGGCTTTCTTTTTCTTTTTGAATTCTTTGTTGACTATTTTGGAGGAGCTAGCTAACCTAGGCTGACTAAGTGTGTTAGCTAATTGACTGTAAGTGGGGTTAGGCACAAAAACTACTTGGGTAGATATGGGCAAGACAACTACTCCAGTAGGTATAGGAACAAAAACTAGGTAGGTTTAGAAAAAATGGGCCTCATGCAAGGACATTTTTTTGTATTCTTCTCTTAAATTTCTTTAGCTTTTTTCGTGCAAAGGCCTTGTACGAACATGCCACGTCAGATTCAACAAATATATGGCTGTGCTTCTTGCTCCATATGTCAGGAAGTGTTCCTTTATGAAAATGGCATCAAAGAGAACAAAGAATAACTTTACAAGTTTGGAGTTTGACGTTCTGCTTTCAGAGATCCATAAAGGAAAATCTGTCATTTTAACAGTGTCAGCAGTGGAATTAAAAGAGCTGCTAAAGCAAAGAAATGAGAAAAGCCAGCGCTGTTAATGTCACTGAAAAAAAAGAAGAAATGTCTTGATATGAAAACGACTTAAGAAGAAAAAAAAAGACTCGCCACAGTAAGGGGCGATCGATGACCGCAGCAAGAGGAGAGGGTTAAGGGAAAGTTTTCATCATGGAGGCAGAGGACAGAATAAGCGAGGACCTTCGCCTGGACAGAGACTTCATAAACCTGCATGTGAATATATACAGCCAATACACGACAGCAGGTAAAAACAGATCACTGAACGAATGATGATAGGCTTTATATGTAAATTTACAATTATATTATCATTTGAAATGTAGTCAAACAGGATAATGTCGACATAATTATGAAGTGTAATATATTTTTCAAACTCAAAATGTCTTCAAACTAATGAAATATACAGTCATTAGTGAAAATCTTTGGTTTGGATATCAGCAGACTGACTGCACATGACTCTACTACAGGTCAGGACCTATTGGAAATAGTGTTCGTACCTGATAGAAAATTCAAAAGTTCTCTTAAATGACTCGTACGCACCACTTAAGAACTAATCTGTTGGTATGAGTGGTTCTTGCATGAGGCCCAATGATCATGGCTTGTGGTTAAAATAGACCTTTCACAATGTTAGAAATAGCTACCTGTCAGTCACAGCAAGGGACTAGGCGGAACAATCTCAGGAGAAAAAAAAGAAGTATAGTAACATTAAAGAATGATGCGAGCGAAGCGTAACCATGGTAACTGAAGCGCAAATGTGCTGTATTATGACAGCAACTGCCATGAAAGCCTCAATCTAAACACCTCAGCATGGAGACAAACTAATATACTTTATGTAACACTCCTGAGTGAACCCCTTAGCTCAGGTAAATATTTCACTTAAGGGACGAACTTGTGGTGGTTTATGCAACTGGGCACTTGACTATCAAACAAACCTTGTTTTTAGGACCAAACAAGCTTAAAACGAGATTCAGTTCAAAAAGTTAAACACTCTCTAATCCAAGTTTGAGATATACACAAGAATGCACACATGGGTTAACTGCCTCCTTGATAAGGCAGGCTGTGAACCTGACTTGACATAAACATTCATTATCTACAGTCTGGAAACTAATTCAATGAATTATGTATGCTCCTTATATCACATATCTGAAGGCCTAGAGTACATTGGGAGTTGCAGAAGGTTTCCAGATGTAGAGCGATCTGCATTCTAATGAACATCAAATACATCTGGTACAGTATAGGATATTCAAGTTAATGGTTTTCACACACAAATCCCCAAACAAATCTCTTAAAAACATGTCTACAATTAAGGAGTCATAATGTTTCCTGCTGTTAATGTGCCAAGTTATCGCAGGATCATCATAGGCATTGCTAGGCTGCACAGTGGGCTGAGAAAAAATAAGATTAAATATGCATTAGCGATAATAGATGCTCAGTGTTTTCAGACGCTCCACATGATGAAGGTCTCAGTCATTAGACATTCTGTCTTCTGAGCAGTGATTTTTACAGTCAAATTAGAAAATCCTTCACATGACACACCGAATAATATGAGCCCACGCCACCTTAGTGACAGGTGCTACAAAGTGTGATAATTAGCAGTGAAATCATGCCTTACTCAAACCTAAGTAAAAAAAAAGAAGAATCATCAAATAAAACAGATGATCAATATTCATGACCTTGACGGACATGAACCCCACCTTTCCCAATCCATGCTCCCACTGTCTCCCTCAGTGCAAAAAAGTCACTCACATGCATATGCATAAGAGAGATAAAAAAAAAAAGAGAGAGAGAGCGAGAGATAAATATACTAAAACCATGACATGATAAATAGTCCATGGCCCAATTTCTTGATGGGAAGGACAAAGAAGCCAGAGTTTTAAATAAACCTGAGCACATGCTGGCAAATACATAGCCAAAACCCTCTGAGTGTGAACAGCTTAAAGGGTCAGTTCACCTAAATCACAAAAACACATTTACTCGCTCGGTGGCGTTGAGCGGCGCCGATAGTAGTTGTGGTTTAAAGTGGAGAAATTGCCACTGAAACATGTGCAGCCACCAAAAAGCAACTGTGGTGAATGGAATTAATTTGTACTGCTGAAAGCGTTGAAAAAGGTATTATACAATACAGTTGATATTCACAGACCCCAACGTTGATGGTGTTCAACTGTTCCTTTGTTCCAATGAAGCCTTTTCATTTGTTCTTTCTTTTTTATTTTTTAAATGTTTCATCACAGTACCAAAAAATTAATTAACCTCCATTATCGTTGGGTTATGGCACGAATCTCTGAAGATGAATATCTCAGTAACTGGGCAACTAAAACAGAACACCTTCATTACCGAATACCTTTTTTTTTTATGGTTTAGTGGAACTAACCTTTATCCCTGGTTATTTCAATCTATGAAAGACCAGTGTAACTTTACAGTCTTAAAGCACTCTCTGTTTGTCAAATCAAAGTGAATAAAATGAGCTTCATGGCCTTGTAACATGAGAGGCAACTAAACAAAGTTCTATTCTCATTTGATTCTCCTTGAGTCTTCTCCTTTTTCCCATGATAATAGTATTGTGGCGTTATTGCAAAGTGAAACATGAGCTGTTCAGTCAGAAGTGCTGACTTTGAGAGATTTCTTTTTCTTATTCACCTAGGCATGGCAGGGTAAGTTTATTTGTACAGCACCTTTCAACAAGGAAATTTCAAGTGCTTTACATAAGGCATAAAGGATATGAGGAAAATATATAAAATAAACACAACAACACAACAAAATAGAATAACAAAGGAAATCTAAAACAGCATAAGAAAAATCAAACGGCAGAATAAAAACTACGGTGCGAGATATGAATAAATAGTCCCAGGTTTAACTTAATAAAATGCAATGGGGAAACAGAAAAGTTTTAAACTATAATTTAAAAGAACCGAGGGTTGAAGCAGATATCAAGCTACAGCTGTATGAACTAAGGATGTACGACAAATATCATGGTGGATAAATTATTAGCCAATATTGGCCTATCCAGCTGTATTGATATCAGTGTATATTAGCCAATAATAAAACTTTTTTTGGCATGCCAGAAAAAGTTTGGGAAGCACTGCAATAAATGAATTTGAGGAGCCAAAACTGTTATTTGTTTTTCTTATAATAGTGATAGTGTGCAATTATCTGTTATCCTATTGGTATCAGCCATGAGAAGGAGATAATTACTGGTTATTGGTATTGGCTTACAAACTTTCATATTGTGCATCTCTAGTCTGAATGACTCTTTCGAGAGCTGTAAAGACAGCATTGCAGTACTTGAGCATATTGAAGATAAATGCAGGTACAAGTTTTCCTACATCCTACTGAGACATACAGTAGGTCCCTCAATTCTCTATATATTCTTAAGGTGATGTAGGACTGAGTCCATGACTACACCAAGATTGTGCACCTGTTTATGGTCTTTAACATTAGTTATAATTCTTTGAGTCCAAACATAACTATTTCTGTTTTATCTTTGTTTAACTGGAGAAAATTTTGGCACCTCTAGTCACTGGTTTTTTTTAATGCATTTACTCTTATGGGACATACTTGGTTACTCTATTGTATAAGTTTGTGTCTTACCTGTATAGTTACAATCAGATATTTTGTTGCTTTCCATAATCTATGCTAGTGGAGGCATGTACATTTTGAATAGAATAGGTCAGAGAATGGAGCCTTGGGGAACGCCACATGTCATTTCGGATGTTTACTGGATTCAAACCAGTTTAGCAGTGTGCCAGAAAGTCTGACACTGTTTTTCAGTCTGTCTAGTATGTGTTGAATGAAGACTGAAATTTTCCCGCTGCCTGTGTTTAAGTGGATGTCATTCAGGACCTTAACAAGAGCAATTTTGACGCTGTAGCATGGTTGAAATTCTGTCTGTAAAACATCAAAACAATTGTTCAGGGCCAAGAGGGTGTTACACTGTTGAAAAACAGCCATTTCAACTACTTTCCTCTAAAAATGGTATGTTTGATATGGGTCCTTAATTGTTCATTAGTGAGCTGATTATTCTTTTTAAAGAGTGGCTTAGTAACTGCTGTTTTCAGGGCCTGTGTGAAATAGCTATGAGAGTAGAGGAGTATTGTGAAGGAGCTCTCCAGTGCTGAAACTGCATCTACTGGAGTGAGTTAGTAAAGTCCCGTGTTTAAATGGTTTGAGACAGGACGGCTTAGCAGAGCTGAAATGAAATGTGTTGGCAGAACTGTCCAGTGCTGAAAAAATGTGGGTCTTGTGTTGCCAGTGCTGATTAAAACTGCTAAATAGATGCTCTAACAATATGTAGCCATGGCTTTTTGGTTTTGTTTCTTCATTTGAACAGTTGCCATAATTTCTAAAGCCCTTGAAAGATCCCTTTAGAGTTAAATTAACACACTATAGACAGAAAATGCTCACTGGGAGGCATTTAGATCTCAAGAGGAAAAAGCAAAGGGACCTGTACAGACAGAGTCTTTGTTGGATGTCATCAATCATCTTTTTGAAAATGTGAATTGTTAAGGAACAAAGTCTTGGGCTCCCAAAGGCCACACAAATATGAAAAAACTAAGAGTATAATAAATGCTCCTTGTCACAACTCGGATGAGGTCACCACTCCAGACCACTAAATTATGCAGCAGCCCCTGAGCCATGTAGAGTGTGAAAGGAAAGCTGTTACATACACAAAACCTGGCATTACAAATGTAGATGTAGGAGCTTGGCAGTCCCTGTTAGTTACTTGGAACCAAAAGCAGTCTCATATTGAGGCAGAAAAGAGGCTAAAAATACAGCACTTTTTCAATTTTTGCACACAATTGTAATTAGGAGTACCTGAGGTAGGGATAATAACCAGTAAATAGCACTTGTATCCTGCTATAATTTAGCTTAAAGGGATATGATGATGTAAAAACAGCTTTCACAGGACTGTGTTTTTGGATCGTACACCCACACTAAAATCACTGAACGGAACAGAGCGAGAAATCATCACTGGCCAGATTTATTTATCATATACAATTAGAGCTTTTTTTTGGAAAATCACTCCCTCGTTAACTCATTTACTACCTTTTATAGAATTTTTCTCTATAGCAACCAATAAATTTAGACCTCAGACATTTATGAATTACCATTATTTTGCATCATCACTGACAAGTGTAGTGTAGCGCCACGGTTAATTTTGGAATCTGTAAAATCACATGTTAAAGTACACTCAGAATTCACTGGCAGAAATACAAAAACAAAAATGTAAATATAGTACAACATAGGGAGAGATATCAGGCACATACCATATAAACAAGCAAGCATAACTGTGATACAAGTCAAATCAATGCCTCAACAATCACTACTAAAAGCAGGCTTGATGGAACTATTGACTTTGGACGCTGTGCTTTTCAGTCCTATAACGCAACCAAAGATTGAACAAAACCTTCAACTGTAAAAATACATAAAAGATGACAAAATGCTCCCGAGTTTCACCAGAAATGCAGACCCATTTAGGTTATGTAAAATGCCTTTGGCTCAATGTATTGTGTGCTGTTCTGAGCTCTGAAACTCTGAGGAATGTTTTTGATGTGGTTAAAAAAAAAGAGTAAATGGAGGTCACAGGTACCACAGAGTTATTAAACATGAAGAGATAGTAAATATCAGGCCCTACCAGAGGGAGAATCAGAGTTTCACTATTAGGCTTTCCAATAGCTTCTCCTGTGGGCATACCTGTACTACTGTCTGTAAAACAAGGGTCCACAACATATGTGCCCGAGTAGAAAAAACAAAACAAAACAGACTAATACAGGGCCAAGGTGGTGTTGCATTACATCAAAAATAGTGTTTGCTTGCAAAGCAGTGTAGCAATCCCCAATGTACAATGGCAACCATCTAGAGACTACTTCTTTCTGCACTGGCTGCAACAACCAGCTGTGGTTGCCACATGATCAAGTAAAGCACATTAAAGTAATGTGACATTAAGCACACACACTGTCGTACATATATATATGTAACCAGCATGCAGACTCAACATTCCATCTGTGAAAATTTTGTCACCTCCAAATCAGCTCATGGCATGTGTCTCAGGCTGATAGTAATGTAGTCATGACAACAAAGACTCACTTCAAAGAAGCAGACACCATGGGCCCTGTCCTACGGCTGGTTCAGCACCACATGCTTGAGCAGTGCGTGTGCGTGTGCGTGCCGTTACCTGTTGGTTTTCATTTTGGCGCCCATATTAACAGGTTGGAGTATCCACAGAGCCCATGTGAGCAGTTGGGCGCAGCTGCAGCCATGCTTCATCTAGAGATCCGGAGGTTCCCCTATTTTTTACGCATGATGCACAAAGTTCTTAGTTAAAATACACATGAAAGATGACCTATTGACGGTCGTATCGACATTTTATTTGCAATGCGACACCTCTCACCACAGTTTCATTGTCTAAATCTGTGCAGTATGTTACAAACATCATAAAAACAAATCCATTAATCCCTCCCTCTCTCTTTGAATGAGAGGGAAATCACTGATTGCATTAAAAAAAACAGCTATTTTCTTCTCTTCAAACTCTTCTGCAAACTCTAAGTAGAAAGACAGAACTTTCAGCAGCCGCCTCGCAGCAGAAACGCAGCCTGTGTGGACACCGCAGAGCATGTGAGCCGCAGCAGCTCGGCGACGGCGCTGCCACGCACTGCTCCAGCGTGTAGTCTGAACCAGCTGTTACGCTGATCTAAAGCGCAACTTCAAAGACTCAATCTCTCCCATCTGCTACCCATCCATTATTATTATTATTATCCGAATGTTAGTTTTTATGACCAAAGATTAACTACAGTGCCTGAGAAACAAACAGATAGTATGTGCATTGTGAACCTGCCTTGCTGGCACACCTTACTATCTGAAAAATGTTAGATAGCAAGGAAATACTGCGGCATTGACTTAAGACCAGTCCAATCCCTTTTGGCTGCCTCAAGATAGCAATGCGTTAACCTGACCGCACCTCATATTAAGACGGGTGGGATGGGTGCAAGTACATTTGCTTTTTACCTACTGTGGGTGTTGGATGTGAAGATGACAACTGCGTTGGTTGGAATCGAGCAGTGCTAGTTGTTGCACTGTGCTGTGCGGCTTTGCACTTGGCAGAAATAAGGCCCATTGTCTCAATTAACTAAAAACTCACAATCGGGAATCTCTTCAAATATCACAACTTCCATTAATGCTTGTTTAAAATTGTCATGCGCATGTTTATTAAATGTCAACTACGAAATTTGGGACATGTAATCTAAGTGCTGTAAATCTTGGAAATGGCAGGAGCACAAATTCTTTTCAGCTCCTTGATAAATGTTCATTTCATTTTGGTGGATTTTATTGTGAATTACACACATACTAAATTTTTAATTCATGTCAACTGAGAGGAAGTACATTCAACATCTAGTAAGGGCATTAAATATTGAAATTTCTTTCTATAGCATATTGCCATCTATCTACTGTATCTACTTACTTAAGGGAAACAGGAAGCAGGTACTCTTGCTGGATAGGAAATCATTAAGCAGACAGCAACACATGGCTCACCAGCTAAATTGATTGTTTATGTTTAAATGAGGGCCAATCAACATTAGCTAAACAAATCAAAGACATTAACATAAAAACACTTGTTGATGCGTGTGTATTGTCAACCAGTCAACCCTGAAAAGTCCAACTAAATGAATGAAAGCCCCTCTGGCATTCTCAGTCCTGTCACATCTTGAAAAGGTTTCTCTGACTACAACTTCCCATGACAGAATTTTGCAAAAATCCTTTTCCAAAAAAAAAATCAGCGACAGCAGAACTGCCAGAAGTAAACAGCATTCAAATTTGTGGTTTCACAAGCCGACACAGTACTCCTGATGAGGCATCCGAGACATTTACCGTCCGTTTTTACAAGCTCGTTTGACTTGAAAGGGTTAATTATTTGCAAGCCAAACAGGCTGCCATGAAATGTCACAATCGTGACATGACTGAGGCGCTTTCACCTCCAAGTCCGGCCAATATACGGGCATTTACGATGTGCTTTTTAATGGGTGATTCTGCCTCAGTGACAGCTTATTACAGTCGCCTCACCAATACTCATAGCAAGAGTCCATAAAAACCACACAACACATCATTAGGAATCTGTCTGACCTTAGCGGGGATATGGCCTCATGACTAATCAAATGGCTTCTGCCAGTCACACAGGCTGAGTGCCTCACCAGCGATGCAACCATGAAACAGCCATTTTGAATGGTGCAATGGCATACTGAGCAAATAAATTAGCCAGGGAGTGCTAAGGTGTGACGGTTTATAACCTAGAACTACAGTTCAAGATTCAGATAATAGAATTTACAGCAAAAAACTGATGATAAAACACTAATAATATGCTGTATTGTTTCAGTAACTTCTTGCATCTAATTAATTTTTGAATCCATATCGTCTCTCAGTCTGGCTTCCAATAGTTTCTGTTGATCATGAAAGAATACTAAATTCATCACTGTGACTCTTTCAGCAATTTATTATTGTGCTTCTGAATGTGTGCGTTATCTCACTGTTAGTTCAGTCTAACTGAAAATGACTTAAAACGAGTGAAAAGCGAGCTCTCTTCTTCCTCATTCAGCATGGGAGGCATCACTGCAGTGAAAAAAAAATCAATACACTAAAAATATGTTTGTTTTGATCCCTGTATATTAGATGTTGACTTTCTTAAGCCATGTAACCTTTAACAGTCGCTGGATCAATAGGTTGGAAACTAAGAAGCCTGTTCAAATCTACTGACAAATAGCATTAAGTAGTCAAAGGCAGCAACGGTTTTTATGGAGACACAAGAAAAGACAGCACTCGAGTTGCAGTTTGCATCGAGAGAGAAAAAAAAAACACTGGCTCAAACTCAATTAGGTTAAGGAGAACAGAGCCAGCCTGCAAGCAGCTATCATCCATTAGGAGGCTGTAATAATGACATATAAATGCAATTAATATGACTGATGAGTGGCAACATCCTGACAATCATTTGCCTACTTCATCATAATAGTCAGTCTGGAAAATCCCATTAGATCAGTGGATGTAATAGTGAAAGGGCTAAGGAATAAATCCATCATTGGGTTGTCTGAGAGTTTATTAATGTTGAGACGTCTGGCTTTGGCAGTATCCAACGAGTCTAAAATGTAGACACAAATGCCAAATAAAACGTAACACAACATGACATAAATAATCGAAAGTGTTTTGGTTTGAGTGTGGAACAGGCCGAAAATATTTTATCACCGACTGCTGTCACCTTAACTTTAGATTTACAGCAGTTAACCAGATCATCATTGACGTAATGTTAAAAGTGGTGCGTGATACTAAGTCAAACCAGGACTTTTATCAAATATTTATCATGTATATTCATATTCTGACAGATGTTAAGTGTGGATCCTGATTACCATCTTGGAATTATCTTGGGGTCAGCATCAGCTTTTCATTGTGAGATGTGATACTTTCCACCCTGATGTTGAGTCAAAATTTCATCTTCCAGATTTCAGTTGCAGAGCGCTGCAGGGATGAAGTGTTTTTGCAGGCCAATCCAGAAGCTGTCATCACTCTGGTTGCATCCACAAAAAAGCCAATGGGATTTTTCCAATGGATTTTAGATGAGTACATAACATTTCCAACACACATCCAGTTCAGACAGTGTGCATGTACATGTGAACGTAGCTCCAAGCTGAGGATCTACAGTGAAGATTCAGGCTATAAAACATGGTGTAAATAACTTTTTTTTCGTCAACTTGGCCTGTCGGGGCTTTAGGAGACTTGGATTATACCAGATGAGCAGTATGGAGGCATTTTATGTTTTTATTGTGTGTTGTGTGTTGTGTGTTTGCAACACTGTTTTCCTGTGAAACTCCAGCAGCGCTTTGAGGACTAAAAACCTAAATCAGACCTTCAATTAGCATGAAAATGAGTAGACAATGACTGAATTTTCACTTTTGGGTGAACTATCCCTTTAAAGTCAAACAATATTGGTCAATGTGAAAATGAATAATTGACTGTTTGTATGGCTGCGCTCACTTTGGCATTTGTAAGGGACCAGATTATACCCAGTATTTAATGTTGCTATACCTTTTAGTTGAAAGCTAATAAATGTGCTCCTTTAGCAAGACATTTGTTTGTTTGTATGCAAACTTTGCAGACAAGAAATGGAGGGTTTAACACTAAAACATATTGTACATCATGCTATAAGCAGAAGTGAGGTGAAATGTTGCCATATTTACTGTAAAAGCGTGGGATCACACATTGTACAACACCTTCTTGAGAGCAGAGACAGGGCAGTGGTGGCGAGCTTGATACACTGAATGCACTGGGTATTTTTGTCTTTTTATTCATGTCCTCCTAACATTAGAACAAAAGGGTTCGGGTTGGAAGGTCCTCTGATAAAACCATACGTTGAGGGACTGAGACTCATTAGACCACTGTTATCCAAATGTTAAAACACACAATAGCATTTTAGGTCAATTTCCCGTGTCTGTTTTTGACAGAATTTACCAAAGTATTTAAAATTATCCAAGTCAAAGTTCTAGTACGGGTGTTGCAAAGTTGGCTGAAAATTAGAAACAACAAAATCAATCTACAATTTGTGTCTTCGCTTCCGCTCAGGCAGAGTATTCTCCCTGATTTCTGACAGCCATAGTTACAAGCTTAACTAAGTGTTGATTGCTGGAGAGTGCCATTTTGAATGGACCCATTAATTCTGTTTGTTGAGCTGTCTCATTACAGAGTTAATAGTGCATTTGTCCTGATTGCGGTCATGTTACGGAACAGTGATCACACTGTTGCACTAATGGGTGGAAGGCACACCACACAAACAGCTATATAGGATGATCTGACTAGTTTCCGCTTACTAAAAAGTCCACATTTTTATCAAATAATGGATAACTCCAGAATAGGTCATCTTGAGAATCATTTGGGAAATGGGACATAACTGTGATTTCTTTTATATAACAGAGGACAGCAGGTATGAATGGTCTAGTGTGTTTAATGTCAAACTACAGTACAAAAATATTATGTTCAAGAACAGTATGCTTATTTAAAATTATAAATTTATATCGGATCGTCCCTAAAGATACCATGCGTCACGTGTACAATCATGTAAATAAATTATAGGTTTTATATCCAGTCAGTAATTACATGATGATTGGGGTAAACCATTCCACTGGTGCACTGCCTTCTGCTACAAATTATGCTAAGTTGTTCTAATCAATGATAATAAGCTGGGACATTAATTACAATAATTACAGATTCGCATTAAGATCTCATAGTGATGTATTTTCACTAAGTTGTGCGTATGGCTGGGCGATATAGTTTAAAAAATTGTCACGACTGTGAAGTTTCGTATCGGTCGATACTGATAATGATTGATCATGTTGCTCATGGCTGATGACAGGTTGCGTGGGGAAGTGACACAGTTTACAAGCAACAGTGTTCTGATAGTTGTCCATCCATCCATCCATCCATCCATCCATCCATCCATCCATCCATCCATCCATCCATCCATCCATCCATCCATCCATCTCACAGCATTCCCAGCAACGGTTCTACGAGTTCTTTCTGTGTGACCGAGCCCCACACCTACTGTAGTTGTCCAACTTCACAATTTCTTCGCCATCTGCGCTCATTTTGTCCTTCCACTCCACACATTTCTGTTGTTGTCATGTGTCAATAGTAAAACTGTACAACACACCTGTTAAAGGATTAGCTGTTTGTGTGGCACCAACAGATATGGCAGGCTGTTCATGAGCCAGGGAGGGAGCACGCTCGGGCTTTCTCTGTTAAATGACTGCCTGTTTTGCATGTCCCACACATCACACTCCATTATCAAGGGATATGACAGGCTGTTTATGAGCTGAGGCATATTCGTTATGTGCATTCATGGCAGTTTGCATTTAATTTGTTTAAGTTAACCACTTTGCTGAGCTTTTTTTCTTGTTGATATTGATTAACAGGGTCCCTTGAGATTAAAATCTCTTCTTTGAGGGAGATCTGGCCAAGATAGCAGCGTGTGCTAAGCACACCATTACATTTTTACAAAAATTATAAGACAGAGCCTGTCGAAAACACTCAAGGGGAAGTCTAACAGGCAGCTGCAAATCTAAACAAATTTCAAGCTTTCACTTTACAATGATGGTGGATAAAAACTGAGAAAAAATGTGTACGGAAAGTTCATCCATCGTCCGTAAGCGACAGTGCTAACCACTGCACAGTACAAAGTACACACGCATGTACAGTAAGTCTTTTTGGCAAATGCATTAATGACATTCAATGCAATCTTTGATCGAGCCATTTTCCATTTTATTTAACTTTACTTCTAATTATTTCTGTATTCATGCATTTCAAAACATGTCATTTGTTGATACTATAACTCACTAAACAACTAACTAACTTGAAAGAGTAGTTTTGAGAGGAACAAGAAAATTGACTTTGTAAAAAAGTTCACACACATGAATAAATGTACCATTTGAACCCAACTGTCAGGGAAGATAATCTTCAGAGTTGTGATTTCAACGCTCAGAGCAGAAATGATGATTGAGTACACAGCGATGACAAAAGTAGCATCAGTGTATCATCTTTACCCTGTGGCAGTGGGTATCAGAGGCAAATCAGAGTCCTGACCATCACACGCAGATATGTGCCTTTGGAGATTTTGTACACACAGAGATGGGAAGACATTTTCCCCCCAAAAAAAGCCGCAGTCACACAGCATCACCCCTTAACAATTTGTCAGTAAAAAGGGAAATGGGCGTTGTTGGTTTCTTAATGGCAACCAAGGGACTACAACTGCGACTAATGATGATTTTCATTACAGATGAATGTGAAGTTTATCTTTTGTTGAATCATCAAGATTGCCTAATGCTGCTGCAAAAGAAATAACCGTCCTGTGCAGTTCACAAAAAGAAAATGGGACAAACGCAGAAATATGCGTTCTGTCATACCTTATCGAATCGCTACCCAACAAAAAAGTCAGGTTGGTGTTTACGACCCCCTGCCTCCCGCCTACCCAAGACTGTACAGATATTACTTTTCAACACATGAAAAACTTTCACATTATATCAGTGGCACAGGTGATGTAATGTAAAAAACATTCCCCAGGCTAAAATACAGCCCTCCTTTCCCATCATGCATCAGACTAAGTAGTTTTGTAAGTAAGTTTGCTACCATGTTGGTTTAATATTTATGGTACTATTTGTGCTGTGTGGCACGGTGGTGCAGTGGTTAGCACTGTCGCCTCACAGCAGGGAGGTTCTGAGTTTGAATTAAAGTTTGTGGCAGGAGCAGGATCTTCCTGTGTGGAGTTTGCAGGTTAATAGTCAGCCCTGTGATGAACTGGCGACTCGTCCAGGGTGTACCCCGCCTTTTGCCCAGTGTCAGCTGGGACAGGCTCCAGCTCCCCCCGCGACCTGTCAGGGTAAGCAGTTACGGACAATGAATGGATGGACTATTTATGATAGTTTAACTATAAGTGAGATGACTGTTAGATTACTTGAGGTCAGCGATTTTTTTTTTTTTTAGCAATTTAAGCACTTCTTTCTATTGTTGAATGTCTTTTAGCTCCTTTCTGGCTCTCATTCTGTGCTGTTTGCCACAGTAAGTTACTATATTTTATTCTTCACAGTCTAGCGACACTCAAAAATGATCTCATGACCCCCTAGTTTGAGAATCACTGCTCTAGGGGAGTAACCTCACACACATCTATCTTCTTTCATCTACCACGGTGCCTCTGCAACAGACCCCCTTGTGTTTTACCTTGTTCGCTTAATGTTTGATTTATTTATTTAGAAGAGGCGACATTAACATTAAAATCAGACATGCTACATGTGTTTTTCCTTCTCCCTTTGAACGTGTAATCCTGTGAAACAGATGAGCAGAGGATATGTCTACATGACTATTTGTGTTAGCCACCAGCACTTATTTTATCACCACTAGGTCTCTGCATGACTGCGTTACTTAAACGGTATTAGTGTCGAGTCTTAATCAAATCAGCTTTCATTTGTTTAGCCCTACAAATGGTCCACGTCTCACACTAAAATGACAATGATGGACAATCCCTTAAATACATACAAAGATCCCCTACATATCCAACCGCAAACCTGCCACAAACTAAAGGGCTGCGATTCCACGTGGGCCCATTGCTCACCTTGACAATGCTCTTAACCAGTCCGAAGACACATCACCCAGCAGTGACCTCGGGAGAGCACGCTATGCTGTGTTACACTTCCAAGGGTAATTGCTGTTAGATCAGAGCTAATCCAGAGCCAGACAAAATACCTGAAAAAAATGCACAGTGTGTGCTGTGCCTCCGAATGGAGGCGAGGGGGGAAAACAGCCATGACATACCAATGAGCTTCCTCTGGATAAGCATACAATGTGTGAGGCCAAATGCCCATTTTCCCCTAAGGCTTATCAGAAGTGCATAGTTGTGCTGAAAACATCTCTATTCAGTTTCACTGATGCTGTATGAAAGGAAAGATTAAATCTGACTTACTCTAAAAAAAGTAAATGGAAAGTGTATGGTTTGATAATAACAACAAGGAAACATATTGCACTTTATCTATTCAAAAACCTTACAGGCACCTACCATTCAATATGTATAATGATTGCACAAGATGTTTTAATCAGCTTTGCAGATGCATAATAAAAACAACACTTTAGAATTGAACGCTGACAACAAAAAAACTCATTTCAAGCAGCTGTAATTATAGGCACTCCTGCTAACCAAACAATCACTATTTGTGAATCCCAAAAAATCTGTTTCTTTGTAAAACCTTTACAACGCACAATGGTTCAGCATACCTTAATCCACACAGACACAATTAGAGATGTACCAATGCACTTTTTCTTTTCATTTCCAATCTGATTTCAATATCTGAACTTGGATATCTGCAGATACTAAAAATACTGATACCAGTGCATTTTTTTCCTTTATGCTGACAATTATTTCCTATTATTATGATTAATAGCAGTAGTAGTTGTAGGATTAGTTGTAATAGTAGTAATAGTACTAGTTGTATGAGGCTGAAACTGAACTTCAGCTTGGAAAGTTTGTGTAGTTTGTGTAATGTAACTTATGTAATGTCATCCCTCAACCGTTGTGGGGTGCTATAGGATTCTGGCTTGTGACATTCACATGTGCAGCCGATAGGCTGATAGATGGCCCTCATTTACATAATTTCCCATGATGCATTGCCGAGAGCTTGCAATTTTATGTCCCAAAGTGCAAAAGGGACTCTTAGTATTTGTAATGTGCCTGCTTAGAACATGGTGGTTTATGTTAGTAATGTTGTGCTGGTTTATTGTTGACGAGTGATGGTTTCACAAGAATTTGGAGTTCTTTTGTTTTATATTACAAGCTAATACAGAGTTGAAGTGAAAAGCACACTTTGGCTCGGAATTTGCACCGCATAGCGTGGTGTTAACAACACATGGCAAATATGTGCCGTTGTTGAATTTAGATCAGAATACAGATTGGTGTTGCAAGTCCAACACCCAATGAAAGCTTTACGTCAATGCCAGGCCCAAACACCAGTACTGGATCAGATCGATCCCATATCTTGACACAATATTTGGTCATATCTTGCTGACTACTCAGAGTGGAAAAACTGTTTTGTTTGAAATCAATGGGCCGATATTATCTGTACCGACAACTGGAAAAAAAAAGACTTACAACATGTGTCCCTGTGCAGATAAAGCCAACTCCACCGGGAAGTTGGACAGATGTGCATGATGGAGCATAAAAAAAATTGTGGGAGGGAAACCATCAGTCGAGAGGAGATTAATGGTGCACATTCTTTATCTGAAAGGAAATCTCAGAGACTGTACAGCTTGGAGGGAATGCAAATAGGTACAAACACACCAGCATAGATAAAAGGTTTAAAATCTTTTGTAGGAACCGTGGGGATATGACGGTAGTGAGCTGTGCAGAGCTGGCACGTTTCCAAGGTGCAGAGCAAATTCTGGTGGGAATCAAATTTTATGGGTCTTAAACATCATTGTGACCAGCTTATATGAACAATGACTCTCCTTTTCCTCTTTCAAACACACACACTGCTTGTCATGTTTTCAAAATAAAACCCTTATGTGATTTCAATAATTCCATTAACTAGGTTAGTCGAGACTGTTTAACTACATCGCCACTGTGATAATGGACTAATATACACAATAGCAAGCCATACTCTCCTCCATAAACAGTACTGTAGGTTTTCATATATATATATATATGTATGTATGAAAGACAAAAAGATAAGAAAACACATTTTGTTGGGATTGTTCTGCAAAAAAAAAAGACACTGAATCCTCAAATTGTTGAAACAGTGAGCACAGTCTTCTGTTAGCGGAAGAAAAAAAAACTCAGTATGACAAGTTCAGAATAAAAGCAGAGGTGAACAATAGTGTGCATGAAAGAAGCAAGGACAAGAGGAAGAGGGAGCAACTAGAGCCCAAACAGAATGAAACTGGGGCTTTCATCCTGCTTATGATCTGGAAGTCTAACCTGTCAACCAGTAGGAGGACATTTACAGGTTGTTTTGAAGAGGGAGAGGGGGGTGGGGCGTGGGGCTGAAGGAGAATTCCAGGGAGCCTAGTTCTGGGTAAACCACACATTTCACTGACAGTTTGATGCCGACTCTCACTTCCGTCTTATTCCTCAGCGGTCTTAATAATGGCAGAGAAGTGCGGTAGCGTTTTGAAGATTGAAATTTGACGGACCAACCATGTACTTGCACAGAGAATAAATATAATTTGAAGCAATTTAATTTCCTTTAGTGAACAGGAAACTTTGTGACACCAAAATCAGCCCATCCAAAAGAATAATTCATAATTGGAAAAACTATGATAATTCAACATAAAACATTGGGAAGGGGGAAAGAATGGGGGGGAAAAAAACGAGGCTACTAAATGGACTAAAACACTTCACAGCCTATTTTTGGCAATGCACTGTTTTCTATTTCACATTATTCCTTTTAATCCAGACAGATTGAATTGGTCTTTGTTGCCATTTCTGTTATTGGCAAGAAGTGAATGCCACAGAGAAAAGGGACTTTGAAAATAAATTGCTTGTACTGATGACTGACTGATCCTTTGATTTGTACTAAATTAATTATGCATGAAAACGGCTCAAAATGGCTAAAAAAAAAAGTTTGTATAGCTATAAATGGTCTACAAAAATTTAAAGCAGGACTCTATAAGATGCAAGCAGCACTACTGCCATCCGTCAAAAGCTGTTTTTCTCGTGTGTCACACAGAGACTTGGCACAGAGCGGTCTGCATCCGACTGGCTGAGTATCAGCAGGAAGGTATGCAGCATTTCCATTACAACTCGCACAAGATAAGTTAGAACTTGCACACAAGGAAGAGCACTGCCCAGGCAAAGGAAATCCCACCTGCTCTTGAGCACCCCCCGATAGCTCTCACATGAGGATGAACTTCACGTTTTTTTAGAGTTTTTTTTTTTGAGCAAGACTGCAGCTTCCAAGCAGAAAGCCAAAATGTGAGCACACACCACCTCAGGGAACAACGTCCGTTCCATACACAAGATTACTCTGTCTGGTATCCAAGCCTTTTTCTTGGCTCGTGTTTAGACAGCCAAGAGTCCACTGCTCCACTACTGTGTTCATTCATGTCAGAACAAGCTAAATTTATTTCACAGTATTCAGCATTTGGTGGCGCTTTATAATGTTAGGTCTATCTGTGCACATAAGAAAGGGAATTCTTCATACTAAAATTATGACAAGCAGACACCAAGGAATTAAGCAATCAACCAGGCCTGATTCCAGAGCAAAATGACTGGGGGTGCATCTGGAATTTGTGCGGATACACTTGTATACACTAGCCAGCAACAGCAATGAAAAATAGCAGGTGTTACGGGTCAGTGTGTAGTCTCTGATGAACTAGATACTGCTGAAACGCTGGAAAGAGTTGCAAAGAGTCTTCAGTAGATGCAGCATGTCATTCCTTCTCAGCAACATTTGCTTTATGAGTCAGAACGGCACCAATGATATGTTGATGAATCCGCAGCCTCTGAGAAGTACCGCGCCGGAGCTCAGTGTCGTTAAGCACAACCACTCACTGCGTTTTCCTTCATTAAATCGCCTGACAACAACAACAGCAGGCTGCTACGGTATAACCATACACACCTCTACGCACATCAGACTGGTCGGTTCTAACATGTTCTGCTTCTTTATGAAGGAGACGTCTGATCATAACAAAAGTAGCTCGTGTTTTATCCTTGACACAAACTGCATTGCAAATGTGGTGGGATAATATTAATTACTGGACTATGTGACCATGTACAAAGTGAAACACATTAGTATTATTGCTAAACGAACGTTCACCCAATGTAATCATCACCAAATCAGTGTCTTTATTTTTTATTCCATCATTATTATTATAACTAACTGACGTCTTTGGGTACAGATTTGTGATGATGTGCGTTCATGTCATGAGGCTCTGAACCATACTGACGTTATCACGTTTAACTGCGATTGACTCAGCTGTTTCAGAGCCATGCCAGAAATGTGACCTGCTGAGAAAGTATTTAATAATCACCACACCTGCTGATCTTTATTCACCTTTAACTAGGCCTTTTACACGTTGTGCTGCTGCACATACATAAACCAAAATGTGCGCTGAGACGCATAGTCCGTGTGCCCTTAATACACTCCCCGAACGGACGCGTCCACAGACAGCTGCAGACGCCGCAGATGCGTGACCTACAACCTTGTGCTTGGCATTTATTATTCAAATTTCAACTGAGGGTGCAAAATATTAATATGCTTTTGCAACCTCTTAATACGAGGCCTGGAATCATCATCATGTCAGCTGAAAATCTGAGTTAATCAAATCACATGAATTGAATAATAAACCAAATGATCCCAGTAAATGCTTTATGTTAATTTGGGATACCAGTCACACTCACTGTGTGACTGTTTTTCTCCTGCCTGTGTGCGTTTCTAAATGTGAATGAGCAGCTGAAGGAGAAAATACTATTTGTTACATTTTTTTCAACTTCATCCCCAAATACTAATTTACTTTAATTAAATATAAAGCAGTCTCTTGTTACTCAAAACACTTGGTATCAATAATTTTATGTGAGGATCGATTCTCAAAATTAAATGTCAGGCCGGTGCGCATCAGTATCGATCTGCCCAACTTTAGTGGTGAAATACCAGAAGAAGAAAAAAATTGCTTTCTGATAGAAACAGTGGAGAGAAAATATATCAACTCAAATTGCCGGGCTCACCATGAACTTAACAAATCCAATCAAATCACATAACAGAATAATAGGAATGAAGTTTATTCATCCTTTTGAAGCACAGTTTCCATTTTGTTCAGGTTCAGTAACTTTCTGTCAAATCCTAATGACTGGTTACGGAGGCACAGATTGTTAATCTGCTTAGAAACCTGATGAAAACTTCGATTTCATGTTTTTCAAAGTTGGATCCAATGCTCTGTCTTTATCCAATTAACCTGTAATGGAAGGCAACCCTTCGATTTACTGTCTTTTATCCAATTAAATCAGAGCTTTGTTTGAAAGGTTAACTGTGTTCCTCCTGCTGTACACTAAAATCTTTATTTATTTCATCTCAGTGGCAAATTTGAACTTGGTCAAATATTCAACATGTCTACATATCATGCTTGGTTTTTAAAGGGATTTTGCGCAAGTTGATGGATTTCAGCCGAGCTCCCGGTGCCCCACACGTCTGGCTCGCATTATAAAACGTATTTCACTAAGAGAGCAAATACATTACACAGTTTTTGTCACATGGGGCCTTCTATTATGTGGTGGGGACACACCAGAGGAGCCCAAGGAGCAAAAAGAGCAACTAAATGGAATTGCTTTTATAAATCAGTGTCACATTATGCATTCAGTGCACAGACTAGAAAGCCCCTCTACAGTATACAGGCAGAAAAGTTTATGAATCTTTTGGGAATGCGCTTGCAAGATGCTCTCTTGTTAGATACACCATCCAGCCTGTTCTTTGATACTAGTCCAGCTTTACATATCAAGATAAGTTAAGTTGTCTTGGACCTACAGAGGCACACCCACATAAAACAATGCTCAAAAGAAACTCACAATGGAAGTTACAGTACAAAGACAACAAGGCAGCGCTGTGAAAAGGCTCAGCAGAAATCCATCAAAGGGCAGAATGTTACTATCAAACTCTTACAGGCAGATATACATGGAAATGTTTAGGTTGCCATGATTTTTTATGGTAATGTATGAATAAATACGGCCCACTGGTTTTTAGTTTACATGAAAAGAGACATGATAGTCCTGGTGAGCATCCCGAGGCTTGTCACTGAACCTGTGAAAGCCTTCAAAGCCATTGTTAGAGGTTGTGTGTTAAAATGCTAATGGATGATTTGGCTGTCTGGCTGGTAGCAACAGCTGTGTACGCTATATATTCACTCGAAGAGATATGGGTATCGGAATCAGAATCAGAAATACTTTATTGATCCCCGGGGGCGAAATTGCTCATGTTACAGGTGCTCCTTACAAAGAATAGAAAAAAATATATCACATAGTGCAAATAGAAGAGAAAATTAAAAAAAAATATTAACAAATAATGTCATAGATTAGAGGCAAAGATATAGAATAGAAATAAGAAAGTATTATGTACACAATGTGCATCGTTATATGAAAATATATGTTTGTATAACAGTGTAAATAGAAATGCTGTGTGACAAAGTAGACAGTAGAGTTATTGCACGAGTTGAATTACTGCACAGAGTAATTGCACTGTTCAGTTATTGCACAGGATTATTGTAGTCTGTCAGCAGTGAAGTGCAGAATAAATATGGAATAATTTAAGGGTTAAAGTTGTTGCCAGGGGTGAAATAGTCCAAAGGGCCACTCAGAGGGAGGACTTGTACAGTTTGATGGCCACAGGCAGGAATGATGTCCTGTGGTGCTCAGCGGTGCATCTTGATGGAAAGAGTCTCTGACTGAAAGAAAAAAAAAGGTTCCAAAAAGGTTCTTCCTGAAGGGCGGAAGTTCTACCCAGAAACATTTGCTTCTGAGGCTCTTCTGAAGGGTTGCTTTCATCCGTTGATTGTTGAAATCCTTGAAGAACTTTTTTTGTAAAGGGGTTGATAAAGGTTCTTTGTACCTATGAAATATGAAAGGGATCTAAACAGAACACCCCGAGTGTGTTCTAGATAAAACCCTTGGAAAACAAAAAGATTCTCAGTAGAACCTCCTAGCTGGGTTCTTGTTAATACCCTTAGAAGGTGGAAAGGTTCTGGATACAACCCCCAGAGGGGGAACCATTACACCACAGAAAGGTTCTCTGTACCTATCATAATGTGTTCTGGTTGCAGGTATAACTCTTTATGTTGGGTTCTACGTCAAAGGGTCCCTAGTTAAAGGTTCGACCAGGAACCAAACGTGTTGTCTTATGGGGGGCAGGCTGAAGAATCCTTTATGGTTCTACTTAGCATCTTTATTTCTAAGAGTGCATATGAGTATTCTGCAAGCAGCGTATACTCAGCTCAGATTTCTAAATATCAGATTTGACCACTGCATTTCATGAAGGTTCAGAAATTACATGTATAAGCAGACAACCTAATTTGTTTGATACATAAGTGAGCAGAGTCCACACCTCATGTTTATGTATAAGGAAGGGTAAACTCTTTATCAGGAGCAGTTTCTGTATTTATCCCGCTACAGTAAATCACCCCAAAAGATTGCATCTTAGCCACCTCATTTTAAACATACAATATAGTATGACAAACAAAAACAAACCCAAACAAAACAAAAAGCTATTGAATTTTTCCTTTCTCTCATTTGCCAAACATTATCTTTGATCTTTTTTGCCAATTATTAAAAAAGAGGGGGGGAAAAAAATGTATGAGTGATTGTGCATGTTGTTGCTTTGCATAAATCAGAGAAAAGAGGCAGTAGAAACTGAGCTTGTGCATTCATTAGGGGTATTTACATAAACTTCTTTGTTCGGTCCGTCAAAGATAACCACAATGCGCCTCTCAGCAATGGTAATGATCAAATGATTATCTTGAGATCAAAGCTGTCCGCCGCTGCCACAAGGCACGACTGGAGACGATGGTAGTTAAACAAAGCAACACAAAATATGTTTACTGCGCAGGAGAGTGACCAGCACAGGTCACTGACCTCAAGTCATTCATCCTGTCCGTGCCATCACTTAGGCCTGTATCCATTAAACTAAATGAGCTTGATTTGTCACTTTCTGCCTGTCAAATGAGTTTACCATGAAGTGAGGGGAAGAAACAACCTCGCAAGCTGTTGTTTGTTTTTCTTGAATAAGAAAAATGTACGTTTCTCTGCACACACATACACACACGCACACAGTGCAAATAAAACAGCATTTAGAGTATTCAGACAACAATCAAACATGATGCTACAAGCAAATACCAGTATGTTGGTTATGACAGCAGGGGCCAGATGCACACAAATCTAAGCAGGTAACTAAATTCAATCTAAAACTATAGATTAGGGATGCCTCAATCATGTTTTTTTTTTTTGCTGTCAGTCCTCATTAACAATCGTCTATGAGCCATATAGGCTGATAACAATTGTTTTTTTTTTGTTTTGTTATAGCAGCTCGTATTGCAGTATTGAAGGTCAGTTTGATATTAAGAGTGTAGAGCGTACAGGTGTAGTACTAGTTTGGCTTCAGGGCTTTCTGCCGGAAATTATTTCATCATTTCATTAGGAAATTTCTTCGGAAGTATTGAGCATACAACTAAATAAATGAGGCTTGGACCATACTGCACAAAGTTGTGTGGGAGTCTGGATAGCGTGTTTTGGATTCATTCTACGTTCTTGTGGAGGCAACATAGGCTCAGTAATTGATATAGTAGAAAGTAAAGTAGAAACGGAGCTGCATTTTCTGACAGAGTGCATAAAACTCCAGCCCGTGCGAACCAGATATTTCCCCAAATTTGAACAGAAACACCCTGAATTTGACCACATAAACAAATGATCAATCCTGTTGGGATAATATAGAGAAAGCTGCAATCTAGCATCTAGACAGCATTAATCCCGACTGCACATTTTGTATGGAAAACCGGCTGATAACGATCGGTGTCTGATCAATCTGGGCGTCCCTGCTTTGGATGCTCAAAAGCCAAAATATGTACAGTATGTGCAAGTTGAGTGTATCCATGGTGCTGTTTTATGCATCTTAATCTTTGCAAAACTGTGTCCACAAGTGAGATTTCCACTTTTTAAGTTAGCCATAAATGTTGTGGAAGTAATGACTGACCACTCAAACTGTTAATGAACAGAACAAGGAAAAGGCCCAATTTCATTGCACAAATTAGTGTATGCATATGCTTCCATATCACTGATGAGTATGAACATAATGTGAATTGTATATTATTTTCTTTGCAGTTGCAAGAAATCAACTCAATTCAACATCTATGGGAGATTTTGGACCCCTGTGGATATCTTTGGGAAAATGGTGTTCATCGCTCAAGTAGAGTTCCAGAGACTTGTTTTGCTCGCTCATTATGGCCTGACACCTTACTGAGAGACTTTAGGTTGTTTTTTTCCTTGAATTTCTCACACATCTTGTGTCGCATTGGCAAAGCTGTTAAACAACGTCAGAGCTGCCATCCTTATACACGAAGCTGTGGCTGTGTTTAACACCCGGAGTCATCAATCCTTCACACATGAAAGTGTAACCCATCATCAGCAGTGGTGTCTCAATTATCACCAAACCACATCTAAGCATCTAATTTAGAAAAATGTTATATTTGATTGCCATTTTGGACCAGACATATATAAATATATGTCTGCTATACATGACTATGCCCCTGTGACACTCATCCCCATTCTGACGACGTGCTTTGAGAAACTGGTTCTCCAACACATCAAAGACAACATCCCAGCCAGCCGAGGCTCTCACCAGTTTGCATTCGAAACCAACAGATCCACTGCCCTCCACTCGGTCTTCGCTCACCTTGAGAAAAACAACACCTACATCAGAATGATGATGCTTTCAAAAAGTGGTGAGACTTCATATGGGGAGGAAAGCAACGATCCTGCAAAACTCTGCACGGAGAACAGCCTACTGCTCAATGTCAGAAAAACCAGAGAGTTGGCTGTTGATTCTAGGACGAATACACACACCCTGTTTATGTCAGCGGAGCTGAGGTGGAGCAGGTGCACACCTTTAGATTCAAAGGAATCAGCATCACAGAGAATAATCATTATCATCTCCACCCAAAGAAAGCTCAGAAAACAACCGTATTTCTTCAAGGGATAGTAGATGCCGGTCAGCATGCCCCTAGTTTTAAGAGGTAGACAAGGGCACCAGCAGAGAAGCTAAGTGTGCTGCTATGGACCAGATCAGCAACAAAACATATTTTAGCCACTTTTTTTCCACCCGAAAAATCAAGATCATTTTAAATGCACACTGTATATCACACTATATTTTCACTGCTGTACCTTCCCATCAGACAGCTTTTTCTGAAGGGAATTACCACTACATAAGCCAAATATCACTCTTTCCAAACCAACCAAACTCCATGAGCAAATCAATCATTTTACCTTGCAGAACACTGGAGGGCATTTGCTGGTCTCCCACTGCCTCGATCTGTTTTTATATATTATTGTATGACTTCAGCGTTTTAAAAGGATAGTTCGGATTCACCTAAGTCACACAATAACACAAACAAACTAACAGATTGATGTCGCAATAGACTGGAAACTCATGTGTTTTACAGGGTAAAATTACTGATTTCTTCCATGGAGTTTGGTCAGTTTGAAGAGAGGTATCCAGAGCTGTACTAGCAGACTACAGAGCAGCGTCTTCCCTCAGGCTGTGAGACTGCTTTTTACGTCTGACTTATTATTTATTTACCCATTTTACAGTATATATTTAAAGTATTTCTGTGAGTAGCATTGAAGGGACTGCATGTTACATTTCATTGTGCAACCCTGTATTGTAAAATGATATTTACATTAACCTTGTGAACATCTAACCTTGAATATATACATCTTATTATGCCTATTATCTGAGATATAAAATGTGCATTCTGAATGTACGTTTTTATGAAGACCAATTCATGTGTAGAAAATACATGTCTTTTTGTGTTTACGTACTTAATTAATATGAAATCTGAATGTTTAATTACATCCACAACTGAAGAAGTAGATGACAAAGGCACGGTTAAAGCAGTAAGCACCAACAAGTTCTTCACAACAAGTTGGGAGGACAAATTATAATAAAACCAGATACCTCATGTGAAATTGCAGCGAGCCAGCTAGAACATTGTGCAGTGATCAAAACCAATTGCAGAGCTTTTCTGTTATAAAACTGCCATTTTGTTGTGTACGGACAAACCAAAAGACTCAGTGTGGCAGGGAAAAACCTTTGTAGAGTATGGTTCAGATAGAAATTCACACTACAAATGAGACCGCCTGTAGTAGAGCATTCATCTTATAAAGGCAGCATGCTATAGGTCTATTATAGCAGGTCAAAAGATGACAAATAGACCATTTGATGGCCTACACAAGCTCCACCATGGATGCAATCATCTATGGTCTCTTAGCACCCTCAGTACAGCGGTCGGTGAGCTTGTTTGTAGTATTCCTAACCACACTCCATTCATAAATGTGCTAAACAAAGTGCAGTGCTCAAATGTAAAGGTCTTTACGAAAACCCCCACCTCCATTTCAGCTCCACACGTGTAATAACTCCCATCTCTCCTCTTGACCTTTTCCCCTTCTTCATTGCTTGTCCTGCAGTGCTAAGCTCAACCCCTGACAAAAGATTGAGATGTAGTGCAGTGTGTGTACATGTTCTGTGCCACAGGGAACAGAGCGCTCCAGTGCAGGCATTCTTTTTTCACTTTACCACTGTTGCTTTTAATCTCCCATCTCTAAGCAAGCAGGGTCTGCTGTAGCTCCTGCTTAGAGAGATACAGCGAGGCAGAGAGGGGAGACGGGGAGAGAGGAAAAGGGTCGACATGCCCGAGTTCGATAAGATGCGCCAAAAAAAAAAAAAAAAGGAGGAAAATGGAAAATGTACAGATTTAGTCCAATACGATGGACAGGGACGATAAAGGACACGGAGACATTTGAATGTTTTTCGATTGTGTGTTTAAGTGCCTGAAGGTTTTCAAAAAGGTGAACTCCTAATGAGGTGTTTACCGAGTCAGCCATGTTGCTAAATGGATCGATTTTCACCCAGTCCCCCAACAACATCACTTAAAATGAGCAAAGAAAATTATCCTGTGTGACAAAGCGTAACAGCAAAGAAATTCTCTCCCCAGAATTTCAAAACTATCATGGTACAGAGCTGCATTACCAACACATCTTGCACACTAAAACTGCATTTAAAATTATACTCTCAATTTTTAAAGAGAAACGATGGTGCAACAGTAGACTATTATAGTGCAGCACTGGGAAAGAGAAATAAAAGCCCTGAAGCTGAGATGTTAAACACTTCAATTGAATGTGGCTTCAATACAAAGCTTTTTTTTATTATTATTATTTCAGTGGCCATAAGACAAAATTTTGTTTGTGACCCTAAAAGCACCCAAAGCAAGCACCAAATCACACACACTGTTCAAAACTGAATGAACAAACACACTGAACTTTTCAGCTATAGCCTTTTTTTCCTGCAACATTAAAGTTATATTTTGATTTTGAATGAATTACACTGAACATAGCCACAATCGTTTTAATGCAGTGAATGTATTATTCATTTTAGCTGAAACACTTTTCATTAGAACCAGCTTGATTTCTTGCTATTTGTTTGTTAGCTATCCTGCGTTACCATGGCTACTACTACTGTACAGTGTGAGGACAAGGTCTGGAATTTCATCTTTTCAGGGGCAAGGCCACTTGGTCTTTGGTGTTGTCAATTTCTGTGTCGAGGGCAAAGAGGCCAAATGCCAGGACAAAAACACAATCAAATAAAAAAAATGATTTTAAGTCCATGTAAATAATGAATAATAGGTTGGGATACTTTTATTCTTATATACTATATATAATATTTTTTTAGATACTATCTCAAAATAATGACTGATCTAAGTCATCAAGTCATGGGCCTCATGCAGGAGCATTTTCGTATTCTTTTCTTAAATTTCTCTTACTTTTTTTTCGTACGAAGGGCTCGTACAAACACATCACGTCAGATTCAAGAAACGCTCATAACTTCAGAAAATCTTGTAAATTATCCACCTGTGCGTACTTGAGTGCGCGCGCATGGGACTTGTACAGTAAATCAACATAATTAGCGCCCCAATAATACCATATAAGGCTGCGCTTCCTGCTCCATATGTCAGGAAGTGTTCATTCATGAAAATGGCATCAAAGAGAGAAAAGAAGAACTTAACGAGTTTGGTGTTTGACGTTCCGCTTTCAGAGATCCATAAAGGAAAATCCGTCATTTTAACAGCGTCAGCAGTGGAATTAAAAGAGCTGCTAAAGCAAAGAAACAGGAAAGGCGAGTGCTGTTGATGCCGTGTTACCGGAGGGTCGGACTGTCACTGAAATAAAGAAAAAATGTCACAATATGAAAATGACTAATGAGAAGAAGAAAAAAACGACTCGCCACAGCCACAGTAAGGGGCGATCGATGACTGCAGCGAGAGGAGAGGGTCAAGGGGAAGTTTTCATC
The DNA here is from genome assembly GCA_027495735.1 of Lutjanus campechanus. Classification (NCBI taxonomy): domain Eukaryota; kingdom Metazoa; phylum Chordata; class Actinopteri; order Lutjaniformes; family Lutjanidae; genus Lutjanus; species Lutjanus campechanus. The sequence continues at coordinate 5,982 of JAJHUR010086202.1, read as the reverse complement.
TTGGAGACAGAGGACAGAGGAAGTGAGCATGGACACTGACCTCATGAACCTCCATGTGAAGACATACGGCCAATACACCTGACAGCAGGTAATAATAGATCATTGAACGAATGATGAGAGGCTTTATATACGCAAAATACGAGAAAATTGGTGAGTTCTCTTAAATCACTCGTATGCACCACTTAAGAACAAATCTGTTCGTACGAGCGGTTCTTGCATGAGGCCCATTGTTTTGAGAAAATTTCTCATAATAATGACTTACAGGAGATTCTTTTTTTTTTTCCATCACGTTGGCTGAGATTAGCTTCCATAGGGAGAGACGGCGCATGAACAACAGAACCAATACAGAGTTTTCATAGAGAAGATGACATGGATCTGGCTGCGGTGTAAATAACAGAATTGCAGAGTAACATTAGTCTTCATGATCAAATAAAGTTTATTACATCGACACGCTCCCGTCCCTTTCTCGCACTCGTGCACATGAGAACACACTCTCTCTCTCACTCTGTCTGTTGTGAGTCTACGTCAATCTTAAGTAGCCTGGTTTTCCAGCGGTTCACACCAGGCTCAGAATCTAACCCACCACTGGGATGTGTGTGCAGAATTTCACTTGATATAGTGAGCGACACAGAAAGATCATGTGACCCTCCGCAACGGCTGTGGCCCTAAACAACCGCACAGAGTGTTTATGCCAGCGGCCAGCCCTGCCAACGTTCTGAAATGCACCCACGCAAAAACAATAAAACATATCAGCAAAACCCAATGCACACCATTTTTTTTTAACCAAAAGTAAGGATAGGTATAGACGCTGTGTGCTTATTGAATGCATTGATTTCTCTCGGCGTCTGCTTTATTATTATTTTTAAACACATAAAGCTAAGAAAACAAAACAATAAAGGGGGGGGAGGGGAAGGAGCCCTGTGCATTTCCTCCGCACTGCCCTTTCTGCTCATCCATTCTCCGTGACACTTGAGGTAATAAATCAAAGCCGAGGAGGCAGGCCACGGTGGGAAGGGGACTTGCTGTCCTTTCTCCCCCTCCCCTTTTCACCCTAACCTCTGGCGCTGGTTCGACAAAACAATCGGACATCTGACAGTATCGGAGAAACCGTGACGAGGCCGTGCTCGTTATGTGTTTGGATGACATTTGGCTACTAAGGAGATCTCTGTGGTGCCATTTAAAAAAAAAAAGAAAAATAATGAGTGAAAGTGAGGCGCTGTGAGGTTTGGTTTGCTCGTTTACACGTCAGACAAGTGTAGCACAGCAGGTAAACACTGACTGATGAGGCACTAGTACGACATGTTAAAGCGACAATATGAGCATGCATAGAAAAAAAAAAAGAAGTCTGCTAATGTGAGTCTAAAATAAAACAGGCAATTATGTTATTTTAAGCACGACGGGTCAAAATGTCCTTCACCAAGTGAAGAGAGAAAAAAAAGAGCAAGCAGGTGTCTCCAGCGTAATGAGACACCAAGTGCAACTTTCAACATGTTTATTCTCTGAACCAGTGCAGAAAAATGTTAGATTCAATTCTCGGTTACTCAAGACTGGAAAATTTTCACCGTGAGTTGTTTACATTATTTGCAGCAATTTTCTGTTCTTTAGTTCAGATTACATTATTGGAGGCAGCATTTGCCGTGTTGTTATGGCTGTTAGTCTGTTTTGTCGCAGGCACTGATGTTAACAGCTTTCTGAAAGCCTCACAACAACAGACATTAAAAGAACAGAATAGAGTGTTGGTGGGTGGTTGCCTCAATCCATCAGAATACGGCACACTATACAGTCCTATATAATGTTTAGTGGGTATTAAAACATAAAATGAAAAAAAAAAGGGCATAAATAAAAAATAACAATCATCCATGCTTAAGCCCACATATGTATGTGTGTGTGTGACTGTGTGTTTGGTGAAGCTTAAGCTTTCGCAGCATCCTGGAGCGTTCACTATTTTAATAGGAGAGAGAAAATGATAAGGTGGAATATTGATGCAACAAACGCAATTCTGATAGTAAAAAGCTGCCGTCTATGTAATTCAATTCGCTCGTTTTGTTCCGTTAAATCAAACATCAACTGTATTTTTATGATGTCGGGTGCGACAATTTATTTTTCAAGCAAGGGCTCTGCCATTAACGCATCCATCAGGAGAAAAAGCTGTCAAGATGACCAAAATGCACCATGGTGTTGAATGAATGAATACAAGGAAGACACAGGTGATACCAAAATGTCTACTTATGGCTTGGACTGCTGCCAGGACCTTAACACGATTATAATAATAAAAAGGGTTTTCACATCGCCATCAGCTTTCAGTGTGTGGTCGTGTCATGGCGTACCCAGAATGTGTCATCAAAACCAGCCTGCCACAAAAAACTAGTACTTTTTTTCAACTTGGAATATTGTTTTCTGGCAAGACAACACATATTTTCATCATTTTAATTTGCTGTCAGACAGCCTTTTCTTACAGGAAACCACTGTTACACAAACCAAATATCTCCCTCTCCAAACCAACCAGACTCCACAGGCAAAATCAGTAAATTTTACCTCACAAAACACAGGAGCAGCTGGTCTTTCACTGTCTCAGTCTCTTAGTTTGTTTGTGTAATTGTGTGAATTTAGCGTTTTAAAAGGATAGTTAGGATTCGCCAAAGTCACACAATGACACAACAAACTAACAGATCGAGGCGGCGGAAAACATGCAACTGCAAGGTGAAATTGCAGATTTCTCCTATGGAGTTTGGTTGGTTCAGAGAGAGCAATATTTGACTTATGAACAGTGGTTTCCCATCAGAAAAGGCTGTCTGATTGCAATGTAAAGTGGTGAAAATATTCTAAATATAGCTCACACTCAGTTTGTTTTTAGCTGAACCCTTTTCAAACGGCTAAAATACCATTTTGCTGCTGACTCTGTCCACAGGAGTACATTGTTTAGCTTCAATGCCTGCACACCTCTCAGTGGGGGGTTGCCACCCACCATCTACTGTAGCTATTACACTGACTATCAGAAAGGACCTCATACAACCTTCCCTCGACTAATCCAAACTATCCCTTTAAGTCTTAATAAGGCTATGAATTTCACTCGGAATCTGCTTATATGTCTCCTTCCCTTTCTGTCAACCCCGTCTTGACTCCAACAATCTGAACTATCCCTTTAAAATGAAACGTATGTTACTGCTGTTTTTCTTAATAGCATTCATTCTTATTTAAGTTTTATAGTGAAAACATCATTCTTACCATGGATACGACTATTTGCAAGTGGTTATTTGGTTTTAACAATGTGGTCAACGGCGTGGGCGAGCATGCTCACAAGAAAACTATTAAAGCCCCCCCCTTTTCTCCCCCTCCCTCCACAGCATGCAGTCATGCACTGGAAGGGTGAAGCAGCAAATTTGCTAGCTGGCTGACTGGGAGGACAGAGAGGCCTTTCTCACCAGTCAACGGCTGTCCTTAATGAGAATAGAAAGTGATTTACTAGCTTAATGCTCCAGCCCTCAGCCTGCCTGCCCGCCTTTGCTTCGCGCAGCCAGTTTAGTCGGCACTCTTCATACGGAGAATGAAACTGAGACCGGGGAAAGAGAGAAAGGGAAAAAAAGAGAAGAAGACAGCGAGCCACAGTCCGAAAAACTGTAGTAATGAGACACGGATTCTCTCAGTACCCACATCACTGACCTCCATTGAGTCTTGCATCTTTGTGTTTGCTATATAACAGCTTCCGTATCATACCGAGCCAATACAGTTGCGCCCTGAACAGATTGGGAAGTGGAAAACATACAGCATTTTGCAATTACGGTCCACCTTGTGTGGCTAATTGCATTTAACAAACATTGCTGCGCGCCACACACTCTCCGCACATCTAGTCATAAAAACAAGCTGCTTGCTTGGCTCACACACCAAAGGGGTTAGTATAAGAACATCCATCTTTCACATGACTCTGTGACATAAGTGAAAAATATGGGGAAAGCAAGGTAAGCAAGTTCCCCTCATGCATAGTCTGCTCTTCTTACAAAGCAAATATCGTCTGTGGTCGGTTTAAGGCAGAAACACTTCCCTGCTGTTATGTCCTCTATAATTATCCAATCAGTGATGCTATTAACAACACCACTTTAAAGCAAATGTATTTTACACAGAAGTTCAGACGACCTGAGAAAGAGCGGTGTTGTGTTCTTTTTAGATCTGCAATGATTAGTCAGTTAATAAAACTAACTGCCAACTATTTTGGTAATTAATTAATCGTTTTGAGTCTTTTTTTTTTTTTTTTTAACATGAAATATCCTAATTCTAGCTTCTCAAGGGGTGAATATTTCTGCTTTTTTTAGTCCTAAAGGACTGCAAACCGAATATATTTTGGTTGTGGACAAGCCAAGACATTTTAGGACATCACTTCAGGCTTTGGGAAACTGAGATCGACATTTTTAAATTAGGACAAGCCACCAGCCACATACTGGTAAACTATGAAAGTGGATGGCAGATTTCCGACACAAAAGATTTACTGTTGAGTTGGTGGTGAATTTATCTGTCAGTAGCTTGTAGGTATTAAAAAAAGGGCAATTTCCCACCATGCAAACAACTAATCGATTAATCTAGAAAATGATCAGCAGATTTACCGATTATGAAAACTGTTAGTTGCAGCCGAAGCTGTTTTGATTCACAGTTATCTGTGACTGAACATAAAAAGGGATGTTTACTCTAAGTTTCCTTAAAAGCTGCCGAGTCCAAATGTTGGCAGTGACTCAAACTTTCACAGAGACACACGATAAATAGTGGGGCTAATATTAGCCAATAAATATCGGTTACACTAATATCTGGTTTGACAGACTGTCAAAGCATTTCATTTGAATTCAAATGTAAAATCCAAAGTCTGTTTTTGTGTGTGGCTTGACTAGAAAAACTAAATAAGCATCTAAAGAGTCAGAACAGTTCTTTGTTTTTTGTTATAATAGTGCTGTCAGTTAGATTTGGCTCTGTCAGAGCTGTGTTATATTAAATCATCCATCTTTTTTTGCTCACTACAGTTGTAGCTTCTCTTACCCTTAAATGTGCATAAACTACAGGTTATATCAACTTCTTTTTAAAGTACAAAAATGTGAAATTATCGTTTATCTTATCAGCACTGGCCCTGAGAAGCTGGTCATTGTTATCGACTAAAAAAAATCCATATAATGCATCCATACAGAGAAGGAGGCGTGTGTGTGTGTGTGTGTGTGTGTGTGCTGTGTGTGTGTGTGTGTGTGTGCTGTGAGCTGCCGTGGCCTGATGCAAACCTTCACCTTGTATATGATCCTGTTAAACTTCTTTCACCAGCAATGCATGTGTGTGCTATGTGCTCGAGTGAGAATAAAATACCAATTTCACGCAAATTCGCAGGGCCAAATTGCATTCCTTGATTGGGGCACCATACTTAGGATGAGCATGAAATTCCAAGTCATAATCATATTTAACCACAAAATAGGAAAGCCAGACAGAAGGAGGGACAGAGTGAGAAGGAGAGGAGAGAGTGTCATCTAAACGCGAGTGCTATACTTTGTGGTAGTTTGTATTCCAAACAGAAGCAGAGGCTTTAATTTTACCTGGGTTATTAGTTGCACATGATGCTGACTTGACAATATAGTTCCCATAGAATACAAACAAAGGTGATGGAAGCAGGACAGGTGCTTGAGCGCCTGGTTTTTGGGGATGTAAGAGGGTGGAAACACCAGTACAGGCTAACATGCTCCCTATGCGCACAAATGTGGAGCTGTTGGAGGGGAAACACGCAGAACCAAAGCAGTTCTTACCCAGTGTGAAGTAGGGGAGAGCTGTGTTGTCAAGATCATCCATTACGGAAATTCGCCCAGGTAGGTCGGTTCTAACGAATAACAGGAGTCGGGATTCCCCCCCTCCTCCTGCTCCTCCTCCTCCTCCTCCAGTTCCTCCTCCAGTTCCTCCTCCACCACCACCACCACCAGCAGTAGCACCACCTGCTCCAGCAGCACCCCCTCCTCCCCCTCCTCC
>JAJHUR010086201.1:0-10743 GCA_027495735.1 Lutjanus campechanus | reverse complement strand
ACAAAAAATGTTAAAAAAAAAAAAAAAAAAACAGGCCTATGGATGTCTTGGTTCTGTCACCTTGTTCTGAAGGCTACACAAACACGTGTGATACACATGTTCCTATAAAGTTTGAGGGGAAATAGGCCATGAGCACACTGTTATCCAGACTTCAAATTAAATATACATAAATGAGCGTGACAACCTTTGGCTGAACAAAAGAGTCGCAGCTTAGGAAAGCTGCATGGAGGAATCTGAGAAAATCTATAGCCTTGCATTTCCGTGAGCTGTCCAGATGTTCGTGATCTTTAACACTTCATGCTTCGTGTTTGGGGTTACTTAAAAGACACACAGACACGCCCTGCCAAATATGCCAAATGTCAATAATACCACATTCACACGTATGTTCTTATTTCATTTCATGAGTGATAAATGTTTCTTTTCGTCACCCTTATGTGGTCATATTTTCACCTGCTAATAATTACATTTCACACTGGGACACACCTCAATTCATAGCTGAAAACATTATGAGAAAAGGTTCACATGGGAAACAGGAAAGTTTACACATTATATACAGTGCAGCATGTGTATCATACTTTATTTATGACCTTAATGCCAATTTTAGTTCTGGAAAAATCATAGATGATCTGACATTCTGATCATCTATGATTTTGATGAGATGCTCTTGAACTTAATAATGTCTTATCATAATCACAGCATATGCTAATGAGGCAATTAATTATGGAAATTAATGCAGTAGCTACTGAATACTGATCCAACCACGTCTGTCTTCATCTAACACACATCTTAATTTGTATTTTCAAGCAAACAGCTTCAGTAAAATCAGATATTTCAAATGAAAATGCAAATGTATGCAGATTCCCCCTTTTTTTGTTTTGCTCTCTGCTTTTTTGTGTAAAAATCACACAACCTTTTGATTCCAGGCCTGTTGTTCTCTTTGTTAGGCTGACATGTATGATAGGTGATACAGTAACTAACCATGACTGATACAGAGTGTGCAGGGTGGAGTGTGAAGCAGGGAGGGGGCGGCGTTCCCGGGGCTCCTGGCACAATATTCCGGGCACGTTTCGGTGTCACTCAAGGCCTGGTAGAGCAGCTCAACAGGGCGTGCATGTGTCTACACATTATTGGGCCCCTGTAACGTTTTCTCACCTAAGTCACGTGCGCACTTCCGCCGGAGCAGCCGTTACCGTGACAACAATACATGACGAAGGATCGTGATGGTGATGATGTGGAGTAGTAACCATGGCATCCAATCTGTTATTGCTATCTTTGCAGCCACACAGCTCTGATCCCACACAGGCAGCCTGCACGATTAAATCCAGGCTGTGAACCTTTTGGTGAATGCGGAGGTGTGTGTGTGTGTGTGTGTGTGTGTGTGTGTGTGTGTGTGTGTGTGTGTGGCACATTTTAAAGTCCTGAGCCAATCAAAAAGCTACAGAATGCAGAAATAGGTCATCATCAGTGTGCATGTGAGGTAATGTTATCACTCTGCTGCTGGCGTTAACTCATGTCACACAGCCTATATTCCGTGCTTCTAGTCCGATTCACTGCTGTTCTATTTCCAGAGAAGACATCAATAATTCGTGGCCCAGTCTGCATACATGGATGATGGTATACTGTACGTGTTCTGTCCTTAGTTATACAGCACGCACTGAGCACAGACCGAACCCATTACTGGAATTAATGCACATTAATGTTTTATAACGGCCCATTACAGCTATCTCTTACCGCACAGAAAAGCCATGGCTTCAAGTCAAACCTGCCCAGGGCCTGTGTTATCAGACGCTCTTTAGCAGGCTGGTGTTAACACCTAAGTAACACTTTATTGTCATTATTTACCTCCATTTCTAGAGGAAAGTTTTACTGTGAGCAGTGCTTTATTTTGTCCAGTAACACCCTGTTCACACTCACTCAGTTACAGGCATTCGCACTGCCCAGTACAACCATTCTTCTTATCTTGTGGTCACTGAGTGTGTCACTTGTGGTCTTCGTTAGGGGTTAAAAGGCTTTGCTCATGGACACTTCAGTTGTGGTAATGAAAGAGGGGCAAGTGCTGCTCTTTAACTTTACCTCCCCAGATTTCTCCTGCTGGTCAAGAATATTAAACTGCCTGGTCACAAGCCTCCTTCTCTAACCTTTAGGACACCCCTGACTTTCATAGTTTCGCAATCAACTCGTATAATCATCAGTTAATTATGAGCTACTCATCCATGTGAATTTATAAAAGTTAATCGGTATTTATTGATAAATTCTTTTGTCAATCAATATTAAGACATTAGAGCTGATCAAAAACAAACCGGAAAAAAGTACAGACATATTCATGGTCCCCTGAGGATGAATGACACTGATTTTGGCGATACCCTGACTTTTAGCCTAGCATCACAATGAGGTTAACATTTTTGGCTTTTAAGGAAATGTCTTGCCAACTATTGGGCGGATTATTGTGAAATTTGGTACAGATGTTCATACCCTGACATTTCATCTTGTGCCACTTTCAAGTACCTGCAAAATTAATGCCACTCCTGTTAGCCTAATCTGTATTTTGTGTTTAGTGCTAATTCGCTACTTTTAGCATGTTAACATGCTAAAGGAAGATGGTGAACATGGTAAACATTGTACTTAACATCAGCATGTTAACATTGTCGTTGTTAGCATGCTGACATTAGCATTTAGCTCAGAGCACAGCTTCACCTTAGTACAACAAGAAAATAAACAAGCCATGGCATCCAGCAAAGTGTTTATGGTACTGGCTGTCTTGTTCAGTTCCAGCATCATTCCTCTTTGCTTCACTGTTTTGAGCTGAGTTTTACTCATGTATACTAATGGATAGGATTGTCTCACCATTTCATAGTTATGTTACATATTCATTCAATTATCTATTTTTTTTTAATGTGGAGAACACTGAGTTGCCGTAGTGACATTAAAGTGATCTTTAGCCTATGAACTCATGTTTCCAGCAGGTGGAGTAAAAGCACAGTAGCTGAGACAGGTTTGTTCTGCAAAAACAGACTTCTATCCATGTTTCCCTTCACAGAAAAATCTCTGCTATAAATATAAAAATGACAAATTAAACTCTTAAAGATCCCTTCCACCCCTGAGAACAAAGCGGCTCCAGTATAATGGTCAAAATAAACTAAATATTTTCATCTGAATATCTTACAATATGAGCTATTCTGTGTTGTTTGTTCAGAGTTGTTTGGGTGAGGCGGTGGTCTGGGATGATCCCAGTGGATGGGTGGAGGACCACAGGGATATAACCTGCTGAACCCTCTGGCAGCGAATCACATACTGAAGAAAGCATGTCATAACTCTATCATGATGCAAAAACAACAGCCTCTGCATGCACTGCACATGACACATTCTGGCTCCCTTCAGTTATTTATTGAAGCTGTTGTCTACGCAAATGCAGACAACCAGGAAATCAAACAGATGAGGGTACAATTGAACGCAGGCAAAAAGATTATTTCCACTTTTCTCCCTGTTTGCTGTTCATGACAGATTTTTTTTTTTTTACTGTTTCACTTGAAAATGATCCTTTTCTCTCAAAAATCAGCTGGAGATGATTCAGGTCATAAGTATTTCCTGAAGAAAGGACACTTACAACTGCAGTCTGGCTTTCTGGAGATAATCAAGGGAGACTCGACTTACCCATCTGGTCTAAGAGAGCTCATAATACCTCATTAAAACACCGACAACCAAAGACAGAGGTTTGACCATGTACAGTACAACACAACAGCAGAGAGGGAGGAAAAAGTCAGAGGGAGAGAAAGACGGTCTGACAGATGGATCACAAATGTGGATGAGAGTTCTGCCTCATAAAAAATCACAGCAAAGTCCAGTCTCTCCTATACAGCACACATGCCACATTCTTTCCTTCTCTGCCTCTCCAGTCCAGCCCCTTTTAGCAATGACGCTGGAGTGAAGGTGTCCAAAACTCATCAAAAAGTCACATTTATGGCACTTGAGATGGACATAATGAGGGAACCAGGGCTGTCCTTAAATTTGAGTCAAATTAAAAAAAAAAATCATTATTCTTTCAGGATCTTGTCTTTATCATGCCACATGGCTCCTTTGAATTTCAATGAAACAGGTGGAAACTGCTTGGAAATGTCTGCAGACTTTCGCTAGGTGCACGTGTAGGATAAAAGCAGAATTGCCTAATGTTCTTATTCACAAATACAGAAATCCTGCAAGCTGTTCAAGCCTGAAGCCAGGGCAAATATTTTAGATGGTTGCAAAATGTTTTTACTCTCTGCAGGTTTGTAAAACACAGTTTAGATCATTTGTGTATTCGGGCCTCTCCTTAAACAGTGACTCACCACAATATATCGCTTCCAGATAGGATTGTCCACATCGGGCATGTTTTCAATAAGTTCTAGCAACAAATACACAAAATATTTTGATAATATATACTACACACATATGTGCTACCATACCAAAACCATAGGTATTAACATGTTGCTATAGCAGTCTTCACTCTGCGGGGGAAGGCTTCCCACAATATTTTGGAACCTAGTTGCAGGGATTTGCTCCCAGTTGGTGTTCCAGTTCCTCCTAAACGTGCTGGATGGGGTTGAGATCAGGGCTTTGTGCGGGCTGGCTGGGAAAACCAGGAACTGGCGGAAGTGGTTTTATGCACGGGGGCATTGTCATGTTGAAAGAGGAAAAGGTTGAAAGCAAACTAAAATTTCTAAAATAAGGGGAAAAGTACTCAGTCCAGATATTTTTGGCTATATTATGCACTTTTAAATGTTAAAGGGTTAAAAAAAATAATTTAAAAAAAGAGGAAGAAAGAAATCCTGTTCCAGACCACCTCAATGGTTAAGTTTAGGCAACTAAAGCCACTTGGTTATGGTTAAGAAAATTCATTGTCAAAAGGAACCGTTTACTCTTGGAGCCATTTTCTGGATGGAGTTTCCTCCTAGACTTTTTTTTTTTCTTTTTTTCTTTTGCTTATAGCTAACCTAAGGAGACTCAAGACTAACCACCGGCACAGGACAAGGTGGTAAGCCGCAGAAGTATGATGCACGTTTCAGTTTCATTTATAGTAATTTTTTTCGGGGCCAGGTGGAGAATGTAAAAATCAATTTAGACTAGGGCTGGGCGATTTTGAAAAAAAATATCTAATTGCGATTATTTTTGACTGAAATAGCAATTGCGATATGATTTGCGATATTAGAGGGATCATGTGTAGAATTTTGTGGCATCCAGCTGTGAGCTTACAGATTGCAAACACCTCGCATCACCCTACCCTTCCAAGCGTGTAGAAGAAATTACGGTGGTCGTGGTTGCCCATTCTGGGCTACTGTAGAAACATTGCGGTGCCAAATAAATATGCATTTCAGGCTTCCTTCCACTCCTGCCCTACAACTACTGTCTTTTCTACTAAGTGTACAGTAAATTTTTTATATCATTGTGCGAATACACTAAACTAAAGCTAAAACATGGCAGCCATGGAAGCTCTCTGATGGCTCATTCTAAAACACAAACACAACAGTTCTTACTCTCAGGTGATTATATATGAGTTTGATCCATAGATACTGTATATTATAATGAACTAGGTGGTGAATGCAAGGATGGCGCCCATTCAGTCCAATGCGAGTTGCTTGCCTGGCGCATAAGCCAAAAAATAGTTTTCTAGCTTCCGTGTTTACTTCCTGGTTATACGGCCCACTGGATATGCGCAGTAGTGTTTCCCCCCTTCCCCTGCTCGTGAGTTCCTGCTCGGCCCATAGACTTTACACTGCGATAGTGTTAGAGATTTTTAAATTGCTTTTTTCGGCTTAAGGAAAGTTTCACAAACATAAAAACTCAACATGAAACATGGATCAAAAATTAATCATAGAAAGAGTCATAACTGACCGTTTGCATTTCAGGGTTTCTTCTATAATGGTGGCCTATGGGGGAAAATGCTTTTTGGGCCAGTTAGCCAAATTTTTCGCAATACAGCGAGTGGCCACTGGAAAAAATTGACGTCAAGGCTGAGCAGCAAAGCCCTGTCTAGTTCTTTTATAAGTCTGTGGTTTGGTCTCATGAGCAGGATGAATCTGGGCAGGGAGTTGAATGAATAGCATTGACCACAGTTAAACCTAAAATGTATTATTCTTCTAAAACATTTTATACCGACAGTAGCAGAGTTTCTATTACCTTATTTTATACACACTTGGAAATATTGCATTGCAAGGCTGATGGAAATGACAAAATTTGGAAAAACTTGCTCAGCTTTGCAAAAAAGTAAGTTCTGCGTTGTGAATATTCAAGTCATATGGCTGATGTTTCTGCTGCACAGTCTCCTCATCACTCCCACGATGGTTTAAAATTCTAAACATAATTTGTTGGAGCAAATGATCGTGCTGTTGTTTTACTCTAGAGGACACCTTCTTCACCCCTTAACCTCTCCCTTTTTCCATAACCACTTAAAAATTCAACTTTGTTCTCTTTTTCTCACTTCTTTTCCCCTCATAGACATCCTTTCTCTCCTTCTTTCCGCCACACTCTCTTTCCCCCCTCTTTGCCTTGATCCCTCACTGGCTTCCCACCAGCTCATCATTCACCTTGTTTCTCCTCCTCTTCCCTCTCTCCCTCTCAAAACTCTCTCCTCCTACTCCTTGCCCTGTTCTCCAGACACACACACACTTCCCGACGGAGAGTCTGCAGTGTGCTGCCAGTCCGTGAGCTGGAGAGACACTCAGACGACACACACAAGAGAAACAATCAAACACAAACTTTGCTTTTTGCAACTTCTTGTATTTTTTTTTTTTTTTTTTACGATTGTGGATGTGAACATAAGACCTACTTTTGCTGTCCTTATTTCCCCTGAGGGTTGATTTTACCTCCACAAAAAGCTGCAATGCTTCCACTCTACCTCTTGACTTTTGCTGGTGAGTATGTTCTTAACGGTCCTGCCAGTGTTGCTGCATGAGGGCATGTTTCTGTTGATGCCAGTTGCTATGATTCATACTTACCATTCCCTCTCTCCTCTCTCTTTTTCTCTCCATGTGCTCAAAGCCACCATCCAAGCCCACAACCAGCTGCTGCCAGGCTCCTGCAGCTTTGAGTCCAACACCTGCGGATACACGTCAGACGCAGACTTTACGAGCTGGACTCTGCACAAAGATGGTACTGGGACAGAGCATCTTCAGTCCTCTAATTTTTAAAGCATTTTTAGTTTGGAGGCTTGTACTTAGCTGAGACTTTGTTGTGGCTCTTTTAGTAGTAGTTGCAGGTTTAGCTGCGATGTTTTGGTGCTGCCACTGAAGCACTCTGGTGAAAAGAGATCCATCTGGTCTGCATTGATTCCAGCATCTACAAACATCTGGAGCGAGTGAAAGAACAGATTTAGGCATTCTCGCTGGGTTGGTACTGCAGCTGATAAAGATGAGTGCTGTATTCACCCATTTCTAAGTTCTTTCAGCCTCTATTTATGTAGCATGATCAAAGCCAGCACATGAATGCAGATTAGGCCATTTGTAGCTACATGATCTAATAACTGTGATTACCTTGTAACACAACTCTTGCCAACAGCTGTATCTGTACAGAGATTTAATAATGAAGATGCAATTTTGGAGATCAAACTCCATGCACAAAATCTTGAGCGTCTTGCCAGAGACAGATGTCTCATGTTGCACTAGCAGCAGGATCCTGTCACATTAATTGTGACATGAAGTCGGGCCTGCTTTTAAGAGGTGGAGGTCGTGTTTATATTACACAACACTCTCCCAGTGCTGTGGCTTGATTTTATCCACACAAAACCTACCCTTAAATTTAATGATTTTTCAAATAAAACACAAATCTGGCGGGTCCGATCTGACTGAATGATGCACCATAATCAGTCCAAGCACTGGTCGGATTCCAGATGTCGGCACTGGCCCAGTGCTAGAGCGAGGGCTACTAAATGGACTTGTTTTTCTGCATAAATTGGCCCACATCCATATCTCCAAATCCTAGGAGGCAGCCATATTTTAGGCAAGAGCCAGAACACATTTGGATCGCTAGTGTGCTGATTTATCTATAAACCTAAACATCTCTAAGCTAATACCTAAATCATAACTAGCTTTAACCTTGTACTGGTACTGGTGTAGTGATAACTATAAAGCTGTGTGAGTGCTGGAGAAATGTGCTCCACACATGATCATTCTGCTATAAAGAAAAAATGGTCTGGCTTGTTTGTATTTCTTCAAAACAAGTCACCATCATCTTGGGTAGAGCAAAGCCCAGGATGCAGCAACATGGCCCCTACAAAACGGTGTCAGGGTGAACTTGTTTGGGAGGAACATTTGCTTGTGGGGAGGTGAGCCTTGGCATTAAAATGGCCAAATCCCCACAAAAGATATCTTAATAGCTACTAGCCTAGCTAGCTGTTTATGTTCTTATGTTAGTGACCAGGTTAGGGTTTGGTAACCTGACACGCCATCTGAAGTCGTCCTTAAAAGCTGTTAGGAAAATGGCAGGCACTTTCAGAAAACACTTGGCAGGTGATTGGATGAATCATCTGTCTACCACGTCTCACCTGGGCTAATTTCAACCAGTCAGATCAAACTCTTGCTGGAGCCAATCGGGAGAAGAGCGAAAACATCTGTTCCATGGAGAAAAACCTCCAGTGCTGTTCTTTGCTCTTCTTTCAATGAATAATCATTCTCCAATTGTGATATAACTGATGCTATCACAGTATCTACGCTAACCTCTTCTGGTGCCCCCATTATTTGAGACGAATCACTTCCATGGACGCTCCTTGATGTCATCACACCTAAAACCACGCCTGTAGTTGCCAGTGGTCCCTCCTAGGATGCTGAGTGGCTGCACCACATATGGTGCGGACACAAATGGATAATTTGAAGCCTGGGCGAGATGGATTCTTGTGTAATTGAGTGTTTTCGCTGCCTCACAAGTTAAAGGGTTAGGGTAACTTGACATTTTCAGCATGTAGGTTGCTAACTCGGAGGTTGTTTCCCATAGCGACTGGGATTTTTAAAGCAGTAACGCAGATAGTGGAAGAGCAGGAGAATACCATCAGAATAAGACCAGAACTTGAAAAATACAAGGATTGCATCTGTAGTCATGTGCTGGAACTATTTCTTGTCAAAAAAACCAGCTGCAGTGACTCTCTAGAGAGGTGCTGTCACAGTGAGGTTGAGGAAAGAAATTGCAGGAATGCCACATTGAAGTGGCAGACGGAACACTTCCTAAAACCACAAAGTGATTGCTTATGTAAAGATTAAACAAACAAGATACGATCCATTAATTCTTGAGACTTAAAAGTTTTGGTAGGTGTCTTTGGGGTAGAGCCAGGCTAGCTGATTCCAGTCTCTACATTAAACTAGGCTAACAACATCCTGACTTCAGCTCTGTAATCCACAAACACCATTATACCAAGGGGCAAATGGTTACTGAAAGAGTAGATAACTGCAGCAAAAACCTATTTTAAATTATCGCCTGTTATTCCGATGAATATCTCTGTCATCTGCATCCATTTGATTAGTGAGTCAGACTTCCTCCGAGCATGCCAGTGCCCAGTAGCTACTGTATCTGCAGCCAGGAAAAACTCCTTATTGAGACTTTATTTCCCACCATGGTTCTTGCTCGTACTTTTGTGGAAATTGCTCTGCTGTTGCAGCCTGTCAGTCTTCCCTCTGGGATACGTCAACCCCTTTCTCTTTTCCTGTTTCCATTCCTTGTTGCTACTGCCGACGGCTTGCTAAAAAGGTCAGTGTAGTTGGTGCGTTAATGGTGTGCTCAGTTCTTGCTCATTTGCGTTCATCTGTCAGCCCTCCTTTCTTCCATTTCTGTGGTCTGTGGTCAGCACCGATCAGGATGTAAGAGAAGTGAAGTCATGTTAAATGTATAAAGCACTTTTTATGTACTTTCTTTTTTCTGAATCCAAAGAAGGAACTGACACTGATTGTGTGCCAAGGTTGTGATTAATTGTTTAAGTATGAATTCAATGTGTAAAACATTTGCAAACAATTGCAGTTTATTGGGAAAAAAGGAAGAAAAACATCTTGACTCGAAGGTGAAATGAGCTCATCCCAAGTGTGAGTGTGTGTGTGTGTTTGGATACATGTGGTTGTCAGGATATAGGCGCCCCGGGGCATCAGGGCACTCCACACGGACAAATAATAAATGACAGACCAGTGAGGGGAGATCAGAGGCCCCTGGAGCAGAAAAGAAGCTAGAAGTCACTGTTATGGTGGCAGCTGAGGTGGATTTTATGTTGGACCGAGTCAGAGGGTCTTGATTTTCCAGTTATTAGCATGTCTCTTCCCTACTGTTCTACCCAGTAGAGTAAAGACAGATATTTCACAACAGAGCCTCGTATCTTACCTCATCCAGAGTCCAGGGGAACAGAAGATCACTGCACAGATGTGAACCTTGCTTGTAAAGAATGAATGATCAACAGTCAAATCATTCAGTGTTTTTAGCAATGCAGCCGGATAGCAAATTTGTTTTTCAGTCTGTGGTTTTCATACTGGGGCCCAGGGACCAACGGGGATCCCTGAGTGGGTTGTACGGCAAAATAATTTTTTTAACTTTTATCACTTTTTTTCAACAACAATGGAAGAAATAGGGTTGTCTGTTTTGGTCACTTTGATCTAGAGGGAAATAGACCCATTCAATTTATTTCCCTGACAGCAGCAGGGCCGGTTGTAGGCAGGTATATATGAGGGGGCAGTCAGAAATGTGAAGGGGGCATCATATGTACACATCATGCTACAGCACCCCCCCCCCCCGGCTAAAAAAAAA
>JAJHUR010086200.1:37206-54795 GCA_027495735.1 Lutjanus campechanus | reverse complement strand
TTTCATAGGTGTCTGTTCTGTAGTGCTTTCTTATACAATAATTTTCGCCGCAGTAGATATGAAATGCGACATGAAAATCGCTCGGTCGCTGTCCATCTCCGTCCACTGACAACAAGTCGAATTGGCCCGCTCCCGTTCCCTCTTCCGGTTCAAGCCGAATTTAGGACATTCCCTTTCCGGTTTGAATGTATTTGTTAATTTGTTTCGGCACTTGTAAATTTGTTTCGGCGTTTGTAAAAGTGTTTCGCGACTTGTTAATTTGTTTTCCGAAATGTAAATTTGTTTCAGAACTTGTAAATGTGTTATGGTAATGTAATTTTGTTTTATGATATGTTAAAATGTTTTCCAAAATGTAAATTTGTCTCAAGATTTGTTAAAGTGTTTCACGTTTTGTAATGTTGGTTTGCACCTCCCGGCCACCGTATTCAACAACTGTAGATGGAATTACAGTACCTAATTTAATTTTAAAAAAAGGAACACAACACAATTCTTTCAGGAGGCCCAGAATTCATTGCTGTGCCTGTGACCATCAACTGATCAGAGTACATGCAGCTCATTCTCAGTAGGTGGCACTGTTGCATCATTTCTAAGGGAAGAGGCATAAATCTGCCATCTACTCTCTCTGCATAATTATGTTTTCAATATAGGCCATGCATTTGCATACCTGATTAAATTGCACTGGCTTCAAAACCATACTGTTTATAATGACTAATTAAATAACCCCGAATTAGCATGCGCCCCACTTTCATATTCACCTTATTCACAACAGCAGACAAGTGAAGAGGAAGACAATGCAAGTCAACTTGGTCAAACGCAGGGTTTAAACTGAGTTATTCTGTCATATGTCTATTGGAAACTAAAAATCACCTGGGAGAAATGATGGAGCTCTGCTCAGCTGAGGGAGCATCCAGCAGCAGCAGCGGCGGCGTGCTGTGGCATTGACTGACTCGTCAGATGACTGAGGACTCAGATCATCATTTGTATGCAAAGCCTTTAGTCTCAAGATGCGTTAAAGGTCAGCTTTTCAATAAGGCTACTGGACCCAGCCAACATCCTGCGCCTGCCTACAGCTGGGAGACAAGACTGCATCCTGGCGCCTCAGCTCAGCCTGGTGGGCACATTAAAAGGGAAATCCACACTGAATAGCACATAGTAGAAAATAAGCTGCTGTAATACCTGCTGTTGGTTCATACTTTAAGCATGTTGCAGTCCTGGGCACACTGCGACAGCTGCGGCATCACCTGTTATAGCATCATGGAGGTTTGAACAAAGAGTGTCACGACGATACACTGCAGATAGATGATAACCACGGTCTTTAACAACTAAAACACTGATATCATATAAATAATACACATGATAATATTGTGTAAATAATCTAGCACCTCTTAAACACATTGTATGCTCTTGATTCAATTACAATTATGGTTACAGACTCTCTCCACCTTCCTCCACTCATATTCTGAGTCTAATTTATTTGCCAATAAAAGACAAAATGCACAAGATTAATTTGACTGACAGCATTAGTTTTTCCTTTTCTTTCAGTAGATATTGTGATTATATTGTTATTGTGAATTCTTTTGACCTTGTTAATCATGAAGTGAAAATCTGATATTGTGACAGAGGATTTGCAGGTACTACTTTTCAATAAGGGTACAGATCATATACTTCAGTAATGCTTAACTAATGCATGACTTATGATGATTAAATGCATGACTTAATTCAGTATGTAGCATCATGAAATCCTCCTGTTCCTCATCATCAACAAATGATCAAGTCAATACGAGTTTATGTGATTAGTTCACACTTAATAGATAATCAGCATTAAGGAATGTTAATTCACAGCTATTTCATATACTAATCGATATATGCATTAAATTAGCTGGATTTCAGTTACATAAAGGTTTATTCAAGCAACTGTATTTATGTTTATTATATTAATTTTTGCATTTGACGACCATCGAGATTAAAAGCAGACTTTATATTTCTGTGACAACAGGTACTGCTCTGCTTTCAGAGAGGCTAAATCAGTGCATAGATCAGAAATAAACTTTTATACAACTGGAATCCAGCTAATTTGATCGCATATCAATTAATGTATGAAGCACAGTGGAAAGCTCCTACAGCTCACATCTGTCTGAGTCAAATTGATCCCTGTAAGCTGATGATTATTACAACCAAATTGTGCTGTTTTTCTTTATTTCTCATGCAGATTACCATCTGATTCACTTTTGTTTTATTTATTACATTAATATAAAGTAATAAAATGGAGAGCTTTGCATTTCTTCCTCACCAACGGCCTCTTTAAGGGGGTATTAAATGATTAAGGGACACCAAGTTTTTTGCTGCTGCATCTCATTGGCTCATTTCTGGCAGCTCATGAGCTTTGAAGAGTTTTTCATTGAGAGAAAATGACTTTCTTCTTTTCCATCATGATTTCAATGTGCATGCAGCAGCAGCCTCAGGTAGCCAGCTTTCCTATGTTATGTATGAAAAGGCTCACAATGAGCAAAACATTTAAACAGCAGTACAGGAGTGAATCTGGTTCAAGCTTTTTGATCCATATAAGCTGATCACAGTTGCCGCGATCACAGGCGGTTTCCGCTGTAAATGTGAATTAACTTTCCTTATGATCACATAAAGTCATGCTGAAATGTTTATTTGTTCATAGCGAGCAACAGGAATTCATGATACATTCCACATTAAATCATTATAAGTCATGCATTAGTTAAGCGTTACTTAGCATCTACTAAGCATCTACCCTTATTGTAAAGCGATTTACCCCTTTAAAAGCAGATAACAGAGATGGGATAATTTCACCTCGGCTGTTACAGTTTACCACACCCGTTAACAGCATCTGTTATCTCTCACCTAATGACAGGGATTAGACTGGAGCTGCTCCACTGGTTTGGAACATACATCCGACAGGAGGGTCTGTGGGAAGATGCTTTGGCAAGAAGATGTAGGTACGGTTTGTTTTACAAGACAGCTTTTACAAGATAACATCTCTCTTGTTGTGTCTCATATCTTTTCTCCTCCTCTTACATGGGATTAAGATGTTTTATGTGGTCAGTGTTGCTCTATATAATCTTTGTTCTGCTAATCTGCTTCACTAGTCCTTTCAGCTATAACAACTAAAAACATTTTCTTTCTTCCACTGTGTGAGGAAAAGATAAAGAATATACTTTAGCTTAGGCACTTATGTCTTTTTTGTGAATTAGCATGAATACTCATTATGAGAATAGATGGATGAAATAAACCACTTTTCCTTTTAGTAAAAAAGAGTCCAAATGAATGCACATTTCACACAGTAATAGACATACTTAGCTTTTCTCTGTGAAAATTAAAACATTTTCTGTAACCTTGTATAAAACAGTTGCATCATCCTCCACTGCAGAGACACAAGTTTAGCATGATTTCGCTATAGAAATGTAAGGCTGATATAACCGAGAGCGTGACAACATGTGGTGATGGTTGCTGGTGGATTAAGTGTCTGCCTTTGACGTCTCCATCACCAAAGATAAACCTGGATCTTACTCACACAGCGACCATTTTGCTCTGATGTCACACTCAGGGTGAGAAGCTCAAATTTCATAATGCTGTGTTTCATGTTACAAATTGTGTAAATGTAGAGAATTTGACAAATCATTATCATTTCATTGTTTTCTGATTGATCAGCAGCTGAAAAAAATATAGTAGCAGTGTTCCAGGTTGCAAAACGTGTAAACGTAGAGGAACTGATAAATTGTTTTTCGTTTCACCACTTCCTGCTTGATTAGTAACTGGAAACACAATAGATAGTGAAAATCTGGATGGACATCGGGCCATATTTCAAGCTAAAATTACATATTTGAAAACTCATTAGCTACTGTAGCTAAGGTTAGCATTCAGCTACTTCCTTGTGAACGTTACTGTTCGATGGTGGTACGGGATATGATAGTAAAAGTGTAAATAAATTATGAAATATCAACATGCATCTTGGACACATTTATTTAATCAAGCATGCAAACCTTTATTTATATACCACATTTCATTCCAGGTGGACGCACAATGTGCTGCAGAGTGAGCCGTGAAAGTTGCAGCCACAAGAACAGATGCATAAGAATGCTAGAGTTAGGATGCAAAAAAAATAATGAATTAAGACCAACAATCAACCAGAAAAATAGTAAGAGTTGAGAATTAAAACCATTTAAAAGGAAGGAAAAATATATAATACGATAAAACAAAATGATTAAAACCAGCAGTAGACCAAGGAGCGTATGTGGCAAAAAATATGAGTGTAACTAAACTAAACTGAAATAAAATAAAATAAAGACCAGTTTAGTTTTCAGTTAAAACGATACTGTTATGGCACACCTGACATGATCAAGATTGAGATTGGAGCATAAATGCTGAAGGCAGATTCACCAGTTTTTGTGGAGACTCAGGGAATAACCAGGCAACCTGTTCCAAATGACCTGAGGGGTCTAAGTGGCTCATAGCTCACAAGCATGTCAGAAAATATTGAGGTGCCAGACCATGCAGGGCCTTAAAAACAAGCAATAAAATTTTAAAATCAATTGTAAAATTTACTGGAAGCGAGTGTAATGACCTCAACACATGTGTCAAATGGTCAAATAGCCCTTTTAAAACTCTAGCAGCTGCTTTCTGAAGTGCTTTTTTGAGTCTGTAACATTATGTATAACATTACACTTTGTGGAACGCAAATTGTGTAGTGGTCATACTGATTACATTAAGTGTGTTATAAGCAGTTTTGCAGTGTGTGTTTTGTGTGGCAGGCATGAGTCAGTAATGTTCGCAAGTAAGTGGTCAAAAGCTAATGTTAGCTGTCTTACGGTAGCTAATGGGTTAACAAATTTGTTATATCAGCTTTAAATATGGCCCAATGTCCCTCCAGATTTTCACTATCTATTGTCTTTCCAGTTACTAATCAGGCAGGAAGTGGTGAAACGAAAAACAATTTATCAGATCCTCTACGTTTACACGTTTTGCAACCTGGAACACTGCAGCGCAACCTTTGAGCTTCCCACCCTGAGAGTGAGATCAGAGGAAAATGGCCGTCGTGTGAATATGGTGAATGTGGTGGCAAGTAGCTTGGCATTTGTCTTTTTTTATTTTCGCAAGAGCAAAGATGGCAGAAAGCTAACTGTGCTCACCTTCCACTTCACTGACCTAATTTCAAGACTCTTCATGATGTCAGTGTGGCTGATCTTCTAATGAGCAACAACCTGATGATCATTAGCAATCCTTTTGGGTCAGCTGATTGTTATGGTAATATTCACATAAAAACTGTGATGCAAACAACCACCTTTTGGCAAGGATTCTGCCTCTGTATCTGTAAGTGATGTATCATAGCTGTTTTATTATGGTGGGTGCTGCTGTTACAAAATAAGCAATTATTTCTCTGCCTGCTGCACCACAGGTGATTAAAGATTTAAGAACTTGATCTTCCAGCAGTTGCTGCGGGAAAAAGACAGAGATGGAGGGAAACCTTTAAGCTTTTCAGCAGCTCTGTGTGGTCTAATAGCATATGATCTCACTGTACCATTCAACCATTAGAAAAGACGATTCACAAGATTAGTAGGACAATCCCTGAATAATTAATATTTCAGGTTCAGGAGTCTGCGTAGCACCTTCTCAACTGCTGTGTGAATTCACGAATAAACAACCAACTTTTGCAACTGCTTTGTAAAGTCTTTTCATGCAACTTTATTGTAGATTTATAAATAAAAGTCCCTCAGATTAATCACTGCCTCATGTTCATTCCTGCGGCACAGCTTGAGGCCAATTTTCTGTCTGTTTACTACTTCTGTCTTCTCACAGCCATTCGGCTGAAGCTCGTTCCCACCACATTGGTGGAATTCTGCATGTGAACATAAAGAGCTCGTAATAATCAAAAGTATTTTAATACCACCATCAAGCCTGCATTCAGCTCCAAAGGCACCAGCAGTAATGCAACACCGCCACAGGCTCAGTTGTCAACTTCATCACTCAGACATAATTCATTAACATGAAGGAAAATCCTGTAAATAATGATCAATGTAACAATGAGTCATCTAATTCTCCGTCTGAGACTCCTCAAGATCCCCGACTGATTCAAATTTTCATATTATAGTCAAATTTAACAAATCCCAAAAGAGGCGATTAGCTTTCTTTTCAGGCATTAAATTTACATCAGTGTGCTGCAGGCCTTTACAGCAACAATCCTCCTCTTGGATGATATTTGGCTTCACACGCAAGACGGGCGGATGTGAAATTGAAAAATGCTTTGATTTCACTTTTCTCCTCTGTGAAACTGAAAATTGAAAGAAATAGAAAAACAAATGGAAAAGCATTTGTTTTTTATTTTCAAATCAGTGTTTTGGATTTTCTTTGGAAACTGGTTGTTGTCAAAAGGCCCAAGCATCTGTTGAGGATTAGACAAGAGCACTTTAAAAAGAAGAATAAAAACAGAAACACTGGTTTTAGGCAATACATTTAATGTGGTTTTTATTTAGCCGGTGGTTAAGCAAGTATCTGTCTGCCCTGGAGAATAAAACATATTTGGGGGTTCTTCATGTATAAAAAAGACAGAATCATAGATGACAGACGAAGCCTCTTTTGGTATTTACAAGAACAAAGATTTATATTCTGGGATTTGTTGTAGTTTTTATTCACATGTGCGCTGTTTAGCCACTAAGAAAACTCCAGGATTTCCGTACTCACTTAAAAATATGCAAGAATACGTAACAATATAATTTTGTGACAGAACGTCCACTTCAGCAAGTCATTTTCAGAAAACATTGCCAAACATTAGGCAATTTGCAAAATGTAGCCTTCAACAATTCACCACTAAAATTAAAGATGGGTCAAAGTTTTGTACCTTGTCATAGTTAAAAAAAGAAAAAAAAAAAGGTTGTATCTGCAGTAAAAAAGGACTGTTCATCCCCAAGTCTTAGCCATTTACCCATCTAGATTGTTTTGGTGTGAGTTTTTGAAGAGATGTCTGCCTTCTCTTAAATATAATAGAACAAGATGTTGTCCTGAGCTGAAACAAGTTTTCAAATTGAAGCAGTTGTTGGTCACTTGTGGCCTCTAGTGGACGGTTAAGAAGAGTGAGAAGTCAGCTGTCAGTGGTCGTCGTCGTGTTCCTCCACCAATCAGTCAAGTTAAAGTTTACATCCATGTCTGTCCACACTCATATAATGTAGGCAGTGAAGAAATTTAACACGGAAGTTGCCACTGTGTTGACCTGTAACTTTCTCTGTCTTGTTTTGAAGAATTAAATAAAAGGTAATGAGTGGATGAGTGTCATCACCTCATTATTTTATCCTATTAGATAATTTCATGTAATTTGGTCATAATTAGAATATGAATTCTGGAGTTATGGCCAAAAGTGTGTTTAGTTAGGTCACTGTGACTTTGACCTTTGACGTTTGACCACCGAAATCTGATCAGTTCATCTTTGAGTCCAAGTGGACACTTGAAGAAATGACCTCAAGGCGTTCTTGAGATATTGCAATGCATTAACACAAAGGGGATGATGGGATGGTCCTTGAGCATGCAGTCATGAATGGGCAGAGAAAAAGTGTGCACAGCTGAAGGCCTTTCTGCTGTTTGTGACTATTTCTGTCACAGCTGTGATTGCAGATCTTCTTTCAGCTTAAAATGTCTGAAAACTTTGGGCAGCGTAGTGGGACAGAGAGGCTGAGCAGACTGGTTATAGTGGGACAGCTGAGTGGACTTGTTAATTGGACAGGGAAGCTGGGTGGACTGGTTAAAATATACACTGAGAATTATCAAGCAAAGAAGTAGAGCTGTGTGCGCGCCCACGTGTGTGTGTGTTAAAACTGTGCGGCTCTCTTTGCTTTAACGTGTGTTTGGCTGCAGCTGCAGTAGAGTTTAAATGCTCATAAATCTCTGTATTGTCTGTTGGTGATGTTTTTTCTGTGGTTAATGTGGCTGATGAAACCTAAATATTGCTTATTGCACCCGCTGCAGTCCATGGCTTTTTTTGATCTTTGGTTTTTGTGTTTAATTGTCTGAGTTTTTTTTTATACTTCTCCGGTTTATTTTAATGTGAGGAAGGCCGCTGTGTATTTATAATTGTTAATTAGGTGCACACAGGCTGCAAAATCTGCTATTTTAGGCTTTTGGGTTTGGACATAAGGGTTCCTTGGCATGATGTTGTTCCACCAGTTCGATTGCAGGTGGTGTAAACAGTAGCATCATATTTAACTTTTATTTAAGTATATTTTTTACACAAGTAACACTTCTTTTACTTGAACATAATATTCTAGCACCCTTCTAGTTAGTTAGATAGTTTATATAGTACAGTACATACAAGTGCATACAAAACATGTGATCATATTGTTTATATACTCTACATGACATGAGCAATATTTTAGAAATAAACTTAATAGCCCCCGAAATTGACTCATAATCCTACAGAACAGATTCCCCTGAAAACAAAGAAATATGCAGCATGCATGTACATACATAACAATACAAAACAATAACTTGTTTTCCATCTTTAAAACTCAAATAATATCTATGATGGATCATGGTGATGTCCCATACGTTCTGCTGCCACTATCCGAATGAGCCTATGCTTTTTTATTTCCCAAAACACATCTCTGTCCATGATGTAGCTTAAGAGACAGCATTTACAGTCCCTATTGTGATTAAAAATTTAAATGTCAGATGATCATCACTAGACGTCGCCAGCATACCACTGTTTCCATTTCAAGGCTTTGCCATTCAAATTGGCAGTGATATTTCACATTCTTTCTTAAATTCAAAATTCGTAACTGCAGCACCAGAACACAGTATTTGCCCTAAAAAGTGATTTCTGAATTAAAAAACATTTAACAAATGTTATCAAAACACAAACGCTTTTCAAAAAGTTTAAAGGTTATACACCTTTGAGGTTATGATCTTCATATTATTCTGAGCACACTTCATTTAAACTAAAACAAAAAAAGCTGAATTTCTAACAAGTTGAAAAGAGGTTTTCAAAATTCACATTTGAACATTAATTTACATGTATTAGTACATTAAAAATTCAAATCACAATTTGAGGTAATCTGTTTTGCAGAAAAAAAACCCCCATCACCCTTTTTAGAGCCCCCGTCTGAAAAGAATACAAGAATATACTTTAAAGTTGGACCCTAAACCAGACTCACAGCTTATGCATATTTCATTATAACTATTATCTTACACAGCTCTGTCAATATTTTGCACATGGCCCATTATCTAATCTAAAGGCACATCTCCGCGGTCCTCTTTCTGTGTAAAAGTACTTTCCAGTTTCCAAGTTTCTCTGAGGTTATTATGAGGTTTCAGTGGTCTGACTCAGTCAAATCAATTGGATATCTTACAAAATACTGTATTTTAGTGCAAAGATTTCCTCTGTTTCTTTCTCTCCACTGGAGCTCAACAAGGAAACAGTCTGCAAAACCACAAAGAGGGACTTTTGTTCTAAAAAAAAAAGAGTGTAACTCTGAAAAACACTCACTTGATTTAACTAACTCAGACTGCTGAAGCCTCATACAAGCTGCAGAACGAGGACTGTGGATTTTTGTCCCCATCACTTAGATTGATAGTACACCAGGAAGGGATCACTTAAGGCAGGCAGAACAGCAAAAAATACCTGTTTCAGTGAACATGTGGGCACAGGATTAGGACACACTAGAAAAATTGTGAAACTCTCCTTTAAATGAGGTCTTGTGGTGACAGCATAGGGTCAGCTATTTAAAAAAGGAAGGCGTTAAACTTAAAGAAATTAAACAATTTCTGTTAATGTCGTTTTTCTGGCATATCCCCCTCCCGAAGCCAAAAAAGGTGCACATCCTTTTTACGAGTTTTATTAATCATCATTAACAATCATGGGGGAAGCAACTAATTAAAAGTTAAATTCAATATTTTTTCAATTTTAGTGAAATAAATCTCAGCACAACAGCACCAGCAGACTCTCGTTTGTTTGTTTTACCTTAAATCATATCCATTCAGCTGTCTTTCACTTCACGTTTTTCCTCAGCAGGTGAATAAGGTTAAATTATTGGGGAGTAATAACAGACCGCTGATTGTGATGGGTAGAACATATTGACACAATTTTAAGGGAAATGGGAAATAGCATCTCAACGGCAAGAAATTGGCTTCCCTATGCTCCAGCACACATACTGGGGCAGGTAGTTAAATCTTTAATTTTATACCACCTGGATTATTTCTCACCTGTTTGGTCATCTGCATCCAAAAAGTGAACTGAGAAAACTGCAAATTGCCCAGAACAGAGCTGCTAGCTGCTGTCCCACAAGAACAAACACAGAAAATATATCATCGAACACTTTCATGGTTACCAGGAGAGAAGAGAAGCTACGTTCTTCAACAGTAGCATATGTTCCACCGAACCAGAGATTGTACACGGCCAAATCATAAAATGCAGTGACTTTCACAATCATTTCACTAGAACAGGAGGTGATGGTCAAATCATTTTACCCTGCCTTAAATCTAATGCCTTAAAAAAACAAAAAACAAACAGTCATTTATTGCGCCATCAATTATTGGAGTAGCTGTCCCATTTACATACGTCAATCTAACAGTAAATCCTCACTCAAACACCATTTAAAGATGCAGTACTTATGCAGCTGATCAATAGTCCCGATTTGCTGGTGTATAACGTCATGTTGTGTTCTCTGATGTTGGCCTGTGATATTATGATGAAATGATTGAAATTCCTTCTGACCAACCTCCGCTCAAGGAGTAAGCAGAGTCAGAAAGGAACGTACTTTAGAATTAATAGATGTGAAATTTGTATGATCGTTTTTTGATGCACAGTAACTGAGATGCACATGTGATGAACATATTGTAACACTGATGTGATGCTGTATAATGCTTATGGTGGATATGATGAACTGATTTTGGACCCCAGGAAGATTAGCTGGTGTCATGGGAACCAGCAAATGGGGATCCTATGCCCTTGTTTTAGTGACTCTGTGCCTGCCCCGGGTGACCCGCCCCACAGTTTGAGAATCACTGTGTTATTTGCGTGGGTTAAAAAGATGTTGCTTTGTTGACTTTTCACTGCAGAATGCCACATTTAAAACTTTTTTTTCCCTTGTTAAACAGACGTCATTGTAGCTTTATATCCTCTCCTCAAGCACCACTTTGTTCCTACTTACTGGTCCTTGACATCAGAAAATGAAGGCCTTTTAGTGACTGCTGTTGTAATTTCTTAAAAACGGAGTTGAGCACCACTTCAGATACAAGAAGCTTTTCGAGTTGTACATGCCGAGCCGTGCCATTTACTGTTGTTCTTAATTGATATACAAGACACACAAAAGCGGTCAACCCATCTCACATATTTGTGTAATGGAGGAGATTCAGTTTAATAGCTCCTCAGTCAAATTGCCAGGTACTTAATGGATGAGTGTGTACAGAGTTCAGATTCTACATGCAAATGGGAGTGATTAACTGAGGGAGGCAATTCGACTGCCAAGACATTTGAATAAAGACGGAAATATTTGTACTTATTTATAAATTGAAGGGTCTGACAGTATTAAAGGAGGTGGGGGCAGACAAGTTTAAAAGCATGATTTCACATCGTGCCCATGGGTGTTACGGGTGTTGTGACACAGAAACACGATTCCGTCCTCCCACTTTTCTCTGAGACAGTCATTGTAAAATCTGTAAAGTTTCAGTGAATGAGTTCCTCATACATGAAAACCTGATGGTCAAGTAAGATTGACTGAATGGCCAACCAGCCAATCACAGCCCTCTTATGAATGCTAAATGTATGCAGAGTAAACAATTTACCTACAGCATGTGCACATTAAAAAATGGGGCTTGATCCACTTGCTGGCTGTGATGACAGTTTAAATGGAAACTCTGGCACTTTTTCATTCGGATGTTCAGTCAGTGTTGATGGTAAATGTGGTTGAACTGAAGCAAATAAATAAAAGTCATAAATCAGAAGCCTCGCTTAGCCAGTGCATCTGTAAATTACCTAAAAAGACACATTCACGTACCTTTCTTTGTGGGTGGCACCTTGCAAACCATTGACAGCATAATCCTTGGAGCCAAATTTTAGTATTTTTGGACGAGCCCGCTCCATGATAGCTGCCTCATGTATTGGCCTGGTCTGCAACGTCCTATTAGGTTGTGCGGTTTGAGACCATTGCACTAGAAACCACCTGATCATATTTCAATAACAAAAATAAGCTCATCTCGATATCTAGAATTCCTTTTTGAATTGCATATTTTTTGTAATTGGTCTGTAAAATACCACAAGACCAATGCAACTTTAATACTCCAAAATCTGAAATTCACTGGAAACAGTAACACTTTCAGCAAAGCGGGACATGCCTAAAAAACTTTATTGTTTTTCGGAGCTTTCTTCTTGCAGTTTGTAAGCAGACTAAATCAAAGTCTGGAGCAGCAGGAATTTCTGACCCGTGGGATATTGTACAAACTTTCTGCAAGCACCCATCGGAATCTGTTTCAGTCATAAACAGCTTCGTAAGCCCAAGATAAAAGAAGGAAACATTTTCATTTAGAGACAATGTTTCTGTCCTGAATTGATCCTCTCAGGTAGCATCCCTCCAGGCCATGCAGTGCCCCCCAAAAGTTCAACTAATTAAGTGGCTATATTTGCTTTAGGTTTGAGATGGTAAGGGTTACGGCTATGTTTAGGTTTTGGGTGATCCGCGCCTGGTGAAGGAGGAGGGATTTGTATTCAGCGTGAGAGGAAGCTCCGTCTGGGAAGCTCAACTGAGGGCAAGAGAAGCTAATGAGCTCTTTTCACAGAAAGAAAATGCAGGCTGCCAAAATGTTTTCCCTCCCTCTATATTCTGGAAACTTTGGACTCTGATGAAATGCTTTTTTGGGGCTCAGGGAAATTCTGACAGAGATACAATATTTTGCATGACACCAGCCAGCTCTCTACATGTGGGAGTCGTCACATTTCATGATCTCTTTTCCCACGTTGCTTTGCTTCATTACTGATTATTTTACCTTCCCTTCCTTTCATTCATCACTTCAGCGTAAACATATGTCGTTTCGGGGCACTTGGGGAAACGACTGATGCTGTCATTCATCTTGGCAGGAATGATGCATAAAACCACATGAGTCAAGTGAACAGTATGGAAATGTAGAACTTTTGAGTGGAGAATGCATACACAGGTATAAACAAGCTGATAAATGTCACAGCAAATGTTAAAGGAGAAATCTGTAATATATTTACCGTAATTTATCATAAAATGACCACAATATGCCATCAGAGATTAAGTTAACATGCTAAATTAAATACTTCCTTCTCTGATAGCAGTACTCTAGCAGCAGTGTCCTCCTTTGAAATTTCTATTCTGGGCCGGAATAACTGTTTTTGTTTGCCTGTTTCATCTTAGTTATTGTTCACTTTAATGCCGACTGTTCGCCGAATGAGTAAGTGTCTGTGCATGAGTCGCAAACTGGGATCTGTAACTGGTTTACTGTCAAGTTTTGTGGTTTGCGTGCCTTTAAATTATACGGTAATTCTCACAATATTCCATCAATCATTTGGGCATAATAGTTGGGATATGAAAATGCTCCTGCCTGCCTCCTATTTTTGTATAAACAAAACAATCACTGTACACATGCTATTTCCTCTAGATTTCTTTTTTTCAGTGAACACCCAACTTTAAAGCACAAACTAAACTTAAAGGGCAGGCTGAACCTTTCTTTTCTTTTATTCTTATTCTTTTTTTTCTCTAAAACAAAAAATCTATTTACAAAAATTATATTCTTATTCTACATAAACTATAACTGCAAATAAACTATGAAATTTTGGTATTATTGTCATGTACAGATATGTAGTGATGAATGCTGGGTAATATGTAAATTCAAGTTGTCCAATCTCAAGTCTCCACTTTTAGGAGCAAAATCTGTCAACCCTGACCAGCTGTTGAACGTTAAATATATTTTCGAGGATTTTGATTAACGCAAGGGTGGTGGAATGAAATTTAAAAATACGTGAGTAAACATGCTTTTCCAAGGGGATTTTGGGATATCTGACGGGCTGCTGTGTCCCTGTTTAGCTGGTTGTTAAGTTGTCATTTCAAAGTCAGGTCACTGTGCCAGTTTGATTGTGTGTGTTTTTCAGATGAGGGTAAAGCCGCTGTGTGTGCCGCTTGTTATGAATAATAAGAGGATATTAAGGTGATTTTATCTGAATTAACAACAGCTGACATTCTGGCGTCTTGGCTGTTTGCTGTCCAGCAAAATCATCATCTGATGGGGTTTATGCAGATTGTGTGTAGCCAGCCAGTTTTCAGGGCATTTTTTTTCTTGAATTTTGCAGGTCTTGTCTCTCTCGTTATGTGTTATAGGCATTATTTTGATATCATATTCACATCATATGCTGATTTGCACTTTGATCATCATGGTTCTGATTGCTTTCTCTTTGACCTCTCTTACTATAGCCTAAGTAACTCATCTGACTGTAAAATCCAAATAGTTGCTGGTAAAATATACAGCCCCTAAATGCCTCATGCTGCTTGTGTGTCCGTGAATGTGTTTCATAACTAGTAGGCCTAAGTAGCTTGTGCTAGGGCACTTGTAACTACCTTGTGTCACTTTATGGACTAGAAACCTGAATTATACCTCATATGTTAAATATACTGATTCAAAAAAACACATCTATTTCGTGAGACCAGGGATTTTATCTTAAATTTGTGTCACAATGCTCACACTTAATTACAAAATATCCGTTTTTCCCCACTGCCCTATTTCAGGAAAAGGACATAAATAATTTACTTGCATCGTTTGATCTTAATGTGAAGGGTAGAGAAGCTTTTCTATGAGCATATACAATATTTATTCCACATTTATTTGTGTCTTGAAACATCAGTCCAGAATAACTGCATTACATACATTATATAAAAAAATAAAGTGATAAAATATATATGACAAGATGTATATTCTTTGTCAGTCTGGTGCAGTTATTCCTTCTGTTGTAACTGTGACAGCTGCTTACTGTAGTTGTGTACGGAAAGCAGCAACGCCAAAGGGCAGCTTAGAGAAAAGGTAAATCAGAGCAAAGATGTGCAGTTTATCTTTTCTCTCGTCAGCGTGCTTCCCGCCACCGGGGATGAATGGGCTTCTTTAAATAGCTCTGATTAATTAGAGGTTTTAATTGGAAGGGTGTTGGTGGCAGCCGCTGCCGTTCTTCTCTCAAGCAGTCATTAAGGGGAGTGGTGCCCATGTCAAAAGGACACCTGGCACCGGCTGACTCAACTCCACCAGCCACTGCACTCAGCCTCTGCTCCATCGACATGACAAAAGCCTTAACCACCACTGTATCCTTTTTGTGTAGGTGTCAGTGACATGCAGCACTGTTTGCTGTAGGTGCCTGCACCCCGTCTCTCTAACGCTAGCTATGCTCTTTTTCCCTTTTCTCCTCTTTTTTGCTCTTTCTACTCAGTTGCATCACCACTCCCTTCCTCTGTAGTGTGAGTGATTAACGCCTCCTATTCTCAACTCTCTCGGGTCTCTCTCATTGTTCCTTGCATTGTTTTGCGTCACCGTGGGCCCCACTTACAGTTTCTTCATTCACACAATTTATCAACAAATTCTTGTTTCTCCCTTCATAATACCAGCAGGTTAGTGGATGTGCACCTCACAAACTTACTTGAATACTGGTATTATTTTTTATTTATTTGTTTTTGAATGACTTTCTAGTGAACTCTCAGAGATGACAGCCTGCCTCTGGGAGAGGTCTGCTCTTGTTTCAGCATGAGCTCACAGGCAAACACACAACTGCTCATCACCACCTGAACCAACACACTCTTAATATCACAACCCTGATTACCGTCTTTCAGCTCACGCTCGTTACTGATACAAATGAACAAGATTAATTGTATCATTAACAAGGATTTGTTTGTGAACACATTTGAAAACACAATCTAAAAGCTCAATAAATATTCCACTAATTGAAGTATTTTGGCTGATTCCTACAGTGTGACGATACATAGAGATGTTAGATGCTGTTGTCTCTACTGAGGACTTAAAACGTGGCTAAAAATTAGTAAAAAAAAAAAAAAAATAGTGAGGAAAAAAATGAGAAAAAAGTGGGTTTTGTATCTTATTAATTATGCACAAAATTTGTAACCTTAGTCTATATTTCAACTCTCCTCCCCTCTTTTTTTTCTTTTTTTTTTTTTCTACCCTTCTGTATGCCTGCTTGGCCTAGTGAGTGACATTGCCTGGCCTTTCCCACCTCCTGCAGCCTGCTTGGGTATGCACAGTGGCCCCTGGTGATTGATGAGTGGGCAAGGGGAGAAGAAATCTATCCCCAGGTTACAGCGTGGCCCTGGTGATGGATGGCCCCTTGGAGGTCTTAGCAGAACTGATGGGTCATGGGCCTCAGAGAGCCCAGAGCTGGGAGTAAGAAGACAGATCAGGAAGGGAAGGAGAAGAAGGACGCAGAGACAGAAGCGGAACTGGGAAAAAGCAAAATGTGTATGTTTTAATGTGTAAATACAGAGAAATAAACGACTCCACATACAATAGCAACACATGACAGAAATAGTTGTTTCTTATGCTCAGAATGTAACTTAATCTCTCAAAGTAGAGTTTTTTAGGAAAGATTTTCTCTCAAGCTACAAATATTCCACCTTTACCAGGATTAGCTGAAAAGAACCCCTAAAATGTTTAAGTCAGTCTAACTTTAACTATTTATAATCTTATTTTATAACCTTGATTAATGAAGACTAGTGGGCACAGTACACAGATTAAAGGTGTAGTTCTGATTATTATTTGAAGTAGGGTTGTATCACTAACGGTTTAGGTGTATGCTATATAATATTTTCTCCGTTTTACTTTCCAGGAAACCGTCTTCATATAGACCTAAGCCAAATATTGCTCTGTCCAAACCAACCAGACTCCGCCATGGAGCAACATGTAGCAATTACACGCGCAAAAATGAGTACAGCAGTCAAAATAGCGAGTTTGAGCCATAGACTGTAATTAATT
Organism: Lutjanus campechanus; assembly: GCA_027495735.1. Lineage (NCBI taxonomy): Eukaryota > Metazoa > Chordata > Actinopteri > Lutjaniformes > Lutjanidae > Lutjanus > Lutjanus campechanus. Next base: position 37,812 of record JAJHUR010086200.1, on the reverse strand, counting down.
AGGTTGAAATCCTGTTTAATATACAATCTATGGTTGAAGTAAGTTGTTTCCCCCCACTTCTTCCTCCCCAGACTCGGGGAAGCTCGGGAAGGCTGTGGGAGCTCCGCAGAAACACAGGACGTGCACAACATTGTTATGTGACAATAAAAAGTGACAATGAGTCCTACACTGTAGGTGGACCAGCTGTTTATAACTGTCAATTGTCTGTCAATCTAAAGCTAAACTGGTTGTCCTGAAAACAAAAGCCCACTGCTCTGAAAATACACACTCTGGACGTTGGAGTTCAGTGACTGCCTGTCTCACTGCCTACCAGACTCCATTAACATAATGCTCAATTTAACCCTTAGAAACATCTACTCGTTTTAGAAGATTATAAGTCTTTTCTTATGAGTCATAAACAGACACTTCGGCATTAATTTGAACTTTAATTCACTAGCAAGGATCACGCCACAACAATATATAGTTAAAGAATTTAATGAACGTTCGGAGAGATAAGATGTGGATGACATATTAATGTAGAGGGGAGGAGTGAAGATCGATGGAGGATGTCGTCAGCCAGGCCGGTCCAGAGGGTATGCTGAATGCCGGGCAGAGGGAGACTCAGTG
>JAJHUR010086200.1:0-37186 GCA_027495735.1 Lutjanus campechanus | reverse complement strand
GACTCCGCCATGGAGCAACATGTAGCAATTACACGCGCAAAAATGAGTACAGCAGTCAAAATAGCGAGTTTGAGCCATAGACTGTATATTAATTAGGTTGAAATCCTGTTTAATATACAATCTATGGTTGAAGTAAGTTGTTTCCCCCCACTTCTTCCTCCCCAGACTCGGGGAAGCTCGGGAAGGCTGTGGGAGCTCCGCAGAAACACAGGACGTGCACAACATTGTTATGTGACAATAAAAAGTGACAATGAGTCCTACACTGTAGGTGGACCAGCTGTTTATAACTGTCAATTGTCTGTCAATCTAAAGCTAAACTGGTTGTCCTGAAAACAAAAGCCCACTGCTCTGAAAATACACACACTCTGGACGTTGGAGTTCAGTGACTGCCTGTCTCACTGCCTACCAGACTCCATTAACATAATGCTCAATTTAACCGTTAGAAACATCTACTCCTTTGAAGATTATAAGTCCTTTCTTTTGACTCATAAACAGACACTTCGGCATTAATTTGAACTGAAATTAATGTGAAACAGGCAAACAAAAACAGTTAGGAAGCAAACATTTCAAAGTAAGACACCACAGCTGCAGCCTTGATGTCAGAGAAGCCAGTATTTCAACTTTGCATGTTTCCCTCATCTCTGGAGACATGTTATCGTCCTTTTTATGATTTATTTCTGAAAATAAATAAACAGATTTCTCCTTCATTTTACCTGGCACAGTTGCTACGCTACCACTGCCTCAACTGGTGGGTTGTTTGTGTTACTATGTGACTTGTGTGTTTTTTAAAAGGTTAGTTCACATTTACCAAAGTCATGGAATAACAGGAACAAACCAACAAATCAAGACAGTGGAAGGGCTGCAACTGCTGCGTTCTACAAGCTAAAATTACCTTTTTCCCTTAAGGATGTCTGGTTGCTTTGGAGAGACGGTCTTAAAGACGGTTTCCCTGTTGGAAAAGGTTGTCTAGCAACAAGGTAAAGTGATAGTATGTACTCAAACTGATAGATTTTTTTTAGGTGGACCTATGTATAAATATTCTAAATAAATATTACTTGAAATATCGAACATAGAAATATTACGTAAAAGCTTGACGCACTCTTTCACATGAGCTTTATTAGAGAATCAAATGACATATCAACGTGTCATGGTGGAGGACTGAAGAGAGAATACAGCTGAATTGCTGGTCAGCTTCCACACCCACTCCTCTTCATTGTTTTACATTCTCTTCGGGTATCTTCACATTACTGGAGGAAAAAAAAGTCAATGTGCTTTTTCAGAGCGTGACAGCTGGAGTGTCACCATCACGCTAAACAAGGTTTTGTATGGGAGACAGACTGCAGCTCTTGTAATCTGTTGGTGTACCACCTTTCTGGGACACATATTTGATCATCCTCCTGCAGTGAATTAACTGAAAATCAATCATGATGATGCACAGGGAGTGTGGAGAAACTGACAGAAAATAATATAATCTGTGTTTTTATTATCATAGGGGGTGCAGGAGACACTCCTGAGGGCTGGCGATGATTTGGGGAAAATATCACGTTTGACAGGTTTAGCCCTCTGAACATAGACAGTTTCTATTAGGCTTGGCTTCTTGACGTGAACTTCTTTCATAAACAAGTAATGAATACTTCTACATTGGCCTCATGCACTTAAAGCGAAAGTGATCATCAACTATTCTCTCAATGCAGCAAATATGGTAATGAATCTCTCAAGAAACTTTGTAATGTTCTTTTCCTCCCTAGGCTATTGAAAAGATTCATGACTATATATCTCTGCACAACAGCAAACTTGGCCAGCTTCCATGCGGCCATAAAAGGCGCAAACAATGGCTTCCTTTATGACCAGCCTCTATTTTTTATTCAAATATGAACACGCCCATATCACGCCCCTATGCAACGCATGCAGTCCCCTGTGCACACACACACGAAAAGAAATAAAAGCAAAAACACCTGTCATTTGCTCTGTCTGTGCCAGAGGTCCACTCTGAGGCAATATACCACCCAGTAGTATCCACTGGGGTGGGTTGCTGTAGTGATGAATTGGCATGGATTAAATGTCAGCCCTGGAGCAGATTCACCCTCACTGGAGCTACCAGTGAATCTCTTCATATGAGAGCAGGTCAGACAAATTAGCGCAGGCTCCATCCTCAGCACATAATCTTTATGTATAAACAATGTAACAGACAGGCAGACCGACAGACAGGGACACAAGTCAGATATCAAGGTGAGACTGGCTTAAAGGAGAAATCTGTAATATATTTAGTGCAATAAATCATAAAATGACAACAACCTGTTGAGATTAAGGAAACGCTTTAAATTGATATATTTGGTTATGTGACAACAGTCCTACTGCTGCAGGGTCCTTCTTTGAAATTTCTATTCTGGGCTGAAAAACGTTTATTCAGCTTGCACGCTTCAAGTTCAATTTAATGCCGAACGAGTAAGCGTCTGTTTATGAGTTGTAACAAACCATTAATAAGGAGTAGATGTTCATGACAATTAAATTAAGCAATATGTAAATGGAGGCTGGCAGGCAGCGTGACAGGCTGTCACTAAACACCAAATCCAGAGTGTTTCTTTTCGTAGCAGTGGAGTTTCACTGACTGACATTTGACAGTTAACAACTACTCAACCTACAGTGTACGACTCTTCAAATCTTGTTATTGTCAAATTACAGTGTTAATCATGTCTTGTGCTCTTTTAGTATCCCTGCAGCCTGCCTGAGCTTCCTCATGTCTGGAGAGCAGGGGGTGAGGAGAAACAACTTGCTTCAGCCATAGATGGTATATTAACCAACTCCAACTCGCTATTTGGACTGCTGTACTCATTTTTGGATGTGCAATTGCTACATTTTGCTCCTCAATCAGTTAAGACCAGCTGTACGCTGTTGAGGTTTTCCACCATCTCATGCAGTCTCAGTGGGTACTGGAAAAATATGACTGCCTAATGAGATTCTTAAAATAGACGCATTGCTAACTTTAAAATGCAACGAAACTTGATGTTTACTAACCCAGTCTCAGTTGGGAATTTGCCTATTGCAGCACAAAGAGACATGAAGTTCCAGAGAGGATAACAGCAGTCTGCATTCAAGCACAACAGTGTGGTAAATACAATTTAGACCACTGCTGTCACTGTTGTTTTCACTTAATCTAGGCTTGCTCTTGGAATTCATTCAGCAGTTTCAGTGGCTTAGATCTTCGCCTTTGGCTAAATGTCTTTCTCACATCAAGCCTCAACATAGCCGTCTTTCTCCAGTCTCATAATATCTCAATCATGTCTTCACGCAGGCAGGAACGGCAGTGCAATGGTGGCATTCAGAAAATAAAGGACAATTAGATTTAACACTATTTGGATTACAGGAATTCATTTCCTCCCGGGCTATGTTTCAACCAAATCAGAAAGCAGAGTGAGAGCTGGATAGCTCACCAGTATGAGAGCAAGAGGGTGTGAATTTGTGTGTGCTTAAGTGTGTGTGTCTGCAGAATTTTGGAGCTCTGCTCTTGCTCATTCGCCCAAGGGCTGAGTGATTTCCCATGTGAACGGCAATTAAACAAAAGTCTCCAGTGAAGGAATCAGATCAAACCCCACAACGTGAGAACAAAATCGTGCCATGTTTTTATAACTTTAGGCTAGCATTGGAGGTGTCTCTTGAGGAAGACTTGGTCTTTATAAAACTTTCTTTGTGCCTCGTCTTCTGTCTGATTGCTTAAAGTGGCTGTGATGTGATTTACAAGCACTCTGGACCCCTTTTGGCAAGTTCGCATTTGTATTTTAATTTAACAGAGACCTCTGCACCGTGCCGGTTCAACAAGCAACTGCTGAAATTGCTAATTGGCTTCTCTGTTAGTATATGCTCTACTCTTCCACCTCTAGTCAGACCCCCAGACATGCTGCTATTCCATTATCATGCACATGCATGATATGCAAGGATGCATGATACATACAGAAAGCACAAGATGCTTGGTTGCCCACAGGCCCAAAGAGCCATTACTTCTCTGTTCAAAAAAACATTGAAACCAACTTAGCATAAATGGGTGAGCAGTGAGCCATCAATCATTTACCTCCCTACACTGGTTCCAGCTGCCTCATACATTAAGGATTTTTTAATATCTTCAGCCTCTGTTGTTTGCCCAGCTCGGACTTCATCAAAGCTTGTGGCAGTGACAAAATGTCCTAATGCAGATAGAGCTTGCAGTTGTGATGAAATGGAAAACAGGGTGCACTCACCAGACTTTTTTTTTAATAGCTGAAGAGGACAGACCAGCACATGTCTTGGGATCACTGGTTTGCCTGGCAGGCAACCAGGCAAGAGATGAGGGGTTGGGATGTAGCAAGCTGGACAAAATGGCTGTAGTTCTCTCGCTGTGTGCTCGGACTCTGATGGACGACTGCCCAGAGCTAAGTTGTTTCAGGGAATGGGGGGTTTGGAGTAAGAGCACAGCGCTTGTTCAAAGCAAGGGGGCTGCTGAGGGTGTTTTTTTTTCCCTCTCTCTAATGAACACAGAGAGCAATCATAAAAAACACAAACTACTTGGCAAGCTGGTGGCACAAAACGCCTCAAAACCTAATCATTACTGTTAGAAGGCAGCATGTGAAATCAGTGAGCTGCGTACGTCACACTCTGGTTCGCAGACCTTTGTCAGCTTTCTCTGCCACTACTTGAGATGCCACCGGCACCTGTCAGCAGCTACTTAGTTCCTTTGGATGGGCAGCAGATTTATAATACACCTGCCTCCTCAATACTGCCTGCTTGACTTCTATGATGTGAAGTATACGCAGCACTCATTTGGCAGTAAACCAGAAAAGGTACTGCAGTGGCAGAGATGTTCCATTGAGGTGGTTGGTAATTGATGTATGGCTTCAGCCATGTTAGGGCTGTGTAGTGGAGAGGAGGGAAGCAATTTGTGGCTCGGCTAGGGGCCCTCTCAGCAGCTTCAGTAAGCACTCCAATTTCCCTTTCATTCTGCCCAGCGCTTTTGTCTGAGGATAAACGGCAAGCTGTGAATTTCCACGGATCACATGGGCTCTCTGTAACTCACACACACTCATGGATGGATTGGGCTTTTTGGCCTCTTCAAAGAATGTTTTTCAAGGCAGAGTGGATATGAGCGGATTCCTTACTTGATGCGCGAGCGGGACGCGCGACGCACTCACAGCAGAGGAAGAAGCGGGTGTGTTTGGGTTTTTAGCGGAGAATTGATTGAGGGGCTGTTTGGGCTGACAAGAAGAAGGGAGGAGAATGAGTTGGTTGCATTTTTTGGCTTTCAGCTACATAGTGAAGTGCTCCCATGTGTGCCTCGTATAAATATTCATCTTCCTCAGCGTTCCGCATCAACAGCTGAAACACTTTCATCTATCTACATTTGCTTCACTTTCAGAAAATAGATCACTCCTGGGTTGTGAACAGCATAACAGTTTCAGGAGAAGGATTAACTTTGTTAGGATCAAATCTGAAGTGGCTATTATTTCCAGACACGTTCCACTATTAATTGAAAGAAAATCTCGGGATGTATGCAAAATGGATGAAATGTGTTTGATTTTTTATCATTTTATGTCTTTGCTCTGTGACATTATAAGCTGTAACCAATGCTTCAGCACCACTCACCAGGATATGATTTATACAAGTTCAAAGATGACATTCAGATTAAATAAACTTAATAAAATATAATGACCAATGTGTAGGAATATAACTGAATATGTATAAAATAAACTTAATAAAATATAATGACCAGTGTGTAGGATTTAGTGGGATCTAGTGCTGAGCTTGCAGATTGCAAGCCCCTCCAAGAGTATTTTTAATGAAATATTATTGTGCTGCAGAGATGATCAGGCCTACAAATCATATTTTACAGACTTGACAGATTATCTTTGTTTGGTACAGGTCTCTGCAAAATTGACTCCTTAATTATTTTGTTTTTCAATAAAACTGAGAATGATGTGAAATGTATCATTCCCTGTAATATTGCAAATTATATTGCAATTGCAGTATCAGTCAAAAGAATTGTAATTATATATTTTTTCAAAATTGTTCAGCCTTACATGTAAAATTGTGGCCTCTGTGGAAAAGGACCAGTGTCCTCTGTAGATATAAAAAGCTCATCTTAAGGTAAAACACACCAATTCTTATTTTCAAGATTATACACTAATGAAAACATACCTTCTATGTTCCATTTCTGCCATATTCTGACACTCAATCCTAGTAAATATTACACACAGGACCTCAAAAAATAAACTTAAAAATATAACTTTAAAGTTGTAATTGCAAATTGAAGTCATGAATTTCATTTTTTTTTTTTGCATTTGAGTATAAGAACGTTATCATTTGTCATGTCAGCTTTGTACATGCTCATAATTTAGTGTGAAATGATATAAATGTAAGAATTTGCAGTGGATGCATGTGTTTTCTCTGCTGCATACAGTACAGGCGAATGTTTTTGCTGTATCTAATGGTTCATCATAAGCACTTACTGTTGATGAAATGCCTTGTCAGTGTTTATCCACTATGTTCAATTTTCAGTTATTGCAAGGAAATTAAACACGCCTGTCAGTTTGTGTTTCCAGTGAGGTCCATCATGTTGTGACAAACCGGGTGGGACATTTTTCTCTCCCATGCTCTGTATTTATCTCACATACACAAACACACACAGTCATAAACACACACGCAATCCGGTTTCTGCCTTGCTGCAATTATTATTTGTCTTCCTCACCACATGCATCATTTTTTCCTCAGACTTGTGCCTTATGGATGTCAAGGAGTAATAATAATAGTAGCAATGATAAAAGAAAAAAAAAATCTTCATGGTGACTAAAATACTCAAAAAACATGCCTAGAACCTGGGTCTCATCAAAGCTTTACTTTATGTAATTTCTTATATATTTAGACGACTGCTGTTTTGCATAATTATTTAGTTTTCTGCTCCCATGGTAATACTTTTCCCTCCCAGCTGACTGTGGTTTCCGTGGTGATGTTGCTCTCGTCTGTGCTCACTCAGAAAAACACAAGCTAATGTTGAGTTTACAGTACTAAGAAGGGAGGTGGGGGGGCTGAAGCCCTGGGGGCTGGCACGGCTGTCTAAATGGCCTGACTGAAATTATGTGAATTATTGTAGTTCATCTGAAAAACCTCTTGACATTAATTAAACAACCTTCTGCCGAAAGTAACTCCTGATTATCACATAAATTAATCCATAAATCCATATGCAAATTCATCTCTTCATGCTTTCAGTTTCTTAACTGCTTTTGCAGATGGTTTGGAGAGCCAGTCGCCCTCCTCTACATCATTCATAATGCATGAGCCAGATCATATCGGCTGGTGATCAAAATTCCTGTTTCCCTGCTCTCTTTCTTCAAGGCCCGTACTGTATTTTCTTCTATTATTCTCATCCATTCTCTGAATGGACAGACATACACACACATACACACCACACACGCGCCTATTCTGTAGGAGAGATTAAATATAGCATATGTTTTTTAAATTTTTTATTTCAGGAAGTTATTAGCAATTTTGTGAATGTGCCTACCCTTTCCATACTCTGGTATTGTGCCAATCCTCTATTAAACAGGACATGCACTGTCAGGCTATGCATTCAAGAAAGACAGCAAAAAGCCTAATCTCATGTTTTAATTATAGAAACTACAGTAAGCTTTATCTGAGGGTTTAAAGTTGTTGTAACAATTCACCCCTGAACTTGAAATTAAATAGTTGTAATTGCTGTAATAAGCAGTTATAGATTTAGAATGACAGATTAATGTGCAGCATTTTAGAAAAAAAAGTAACCATATTCCATTACAGTTACAGATTTTAAAAAAAGACATAATCAGATTGCAGATACATTTGAGGATTTTTAGCAGGATTGCAATTTTGATGAAGGGTTGGTCTGGATAAAAACACAAGCCCCAGAATAAGTTTCTGACAGTTAACTTGAAGCTTGAGCGTGAATGGCATTCTTAAAGGAGAAATATGGAGCACTTGGAGCGCATGCAAAAAAATGAGGACTGGAGTGAGTTGGAGACGTAGACTGTATATTAAATAGGCTGGAATCCTATTTAATATAATCTGTGGTTGAAGCAATTTGTTTACCACCGCCCCCTCCTCCCTTGACTCAGAGAAGCTCTGCGGGCTGCAGGAGCTCCACAGGAGTGCAGGACATCGACAACTGACAATTACAAGCGACGACGAGTCCTACATTGTAAGTTGATCAGTTGTTTATAACTGTCAGTTGTCTGTCGTTGTTAAGATAAACCTGTCATCCTGAAAAACCTCTGAAAGCTCAGAAAATGCACACCCTGGACTCTGGAAGTGGCTGCCAGTCTTACTTCCTGCCAGACTCCATTAACAAATTGCTCAATTTAACCATTATAAACATCTATGGCTTTATTAATTGATTATTATCATTATTACTTATCAATAATTTGTTATGACAGACGGTTACTCGTTCTGCAAACACTTGGAATTAATTTGAACTCTAATTAACTTGAAAAGGTCATACAAAAACAATTGTTCCAGTCAGGAAGAGAAATTATGAAGGAGGACACTGGAGCTGCAGAGTTGATGTCAGAGAAACAAGTATTTCACTTTCCTTGATCTCTAATGACATATTATGGTCATTTTATTCTTTATTACAGTAAATATATCACATATTTCTCCTTTGACTAAGTACATTTAGAAGCACGTAATTACCACAATCAATTGATGCACATTTGAATACCTGGACAAACAATAAACTAGCAAACATAAAACATCACATTAGGCTAAACATGTACACCACAATTGGTATTGTAATCCAAAAGTATCAAATAGTAATCAAGTTACCTTGCTTTAATATTGTGATGTTACTGACTACATTTTTTAACATGCAATTAGTAACTGTATCGGAACACATTTTTAAAGTAACCATCCCAACCCTGGTAATATAACACAGGCAACTGATATTAGGTGCAGTCTGAGCTGTAAAATCATGTATGCAATGTAACTTCGATACAATAAATGAAGACAAGGCTGTGATTAAAATTTATCACACACCTTTAACAAGTTTCGTGTCTCAGCAGTTGATTCTGCACACAGTTAAATGAACTGAACGGTTTCCTGTAATGAAGGTAAAATGTACAGATAAATCAGAAAAAACTGCGATGTGTGCTAATGTGTTTTTTTCCCCCCCTGTAATGGGACTAACTTAACAGCTCTGAACTGCAGTTTCTGGCCGGAGTCCCTCTGATCGCAGGCTTTCAACTATAATTTGGATCTTCTTTTCTTGTTGGTTGTCTCTCATGTCTGGAGTTCAGGAGTCACTGAGTTAAGAGGAGGTGTTGATGTCAGGTTTGCCCACCCACTGTCTGACTGCTCCTGCACCTCTTTTATTACGGGTCTTCTGAATATGCAGGGGCTGTTAAGCAGACTTGTACCTCTTGTAACCACACAGTCCAAGAGCTGCTCAGGGAGTCGTAAAGGTCCAAGCGGGAGGAGACGGTGAATAGCAATGGATGAGAAAGTGCAGCACTGGGACCTCTGAGCGAGTGCATGTGTGTATTTGTGCGTGTGACTGTGTGTGTGTACTATTGTGATGTGAATAATAACTCCTTTCGCTCACCAGTGGCCCTGAGTGTCTGAGAAGGCACTGCAAATCCTCATTTTTGCAGACAAAGCACAATGCCAAGGGGGAAGAAGTGAGTTTTATTTTAAAGATTTGTCTCATTCAACAGATTACATTCCTCTCCATCTTAGGTGACTGCACTCAGCTCGGTTATCTAGCTGCACTGACAATATGTGGAGACTGTCGCCCAATTTTACAGCCTGACTTATAATGCAGTGTTGTCACGGTGGCAATTTACTCCAAGTCAGAGTTTTCCCTCGGGGTTATTGTGTATATATCGCCTGGGCCAAAGTGGTTCCATATTATATCCATATTTTTAACCAGTCAGCCCTAAACTTGGAAAGAGCATTGCTCTGCCTCAATACAATCTATTATTTTGATAACACTTAATCCCACTATTTTTACTTCATGCTCTCTTCCAAAAGCCACTTATGTGTTGCTCGGAGCTGTTGCTAATTGAGATTTTTCTTTTTTTTCTTTTTTTTTTTTCAGTTTCAAACATGGCAGCAATTTACATTCATGCACAGTCCCCCTGAATTTATAGCACCATTATGGAAGAAAACCCGAAATGCATGCATTCCCTCCAGGTCCGAACAATAATTTCCTCTGCTGTTCGAATTTTCTCTGCAGAGAATATCTCAACCCTTCCTTCTTTGCCAACAAAAATAAATAAATAATAAAATAAAAAAAGAAGAGAGAGAGAGAATTCTGTCACATTTCAGCCCTGGTCCCTAAATGAATGGCTTTTTATGAGAGGCAAGGAGGTCTGCATGAGACTTACTATATTTTCTACAGATGGGAATCGTTGGAAACATTCAGAGGAAATAATGATAGGTGAGTATGAACAATCACTTTGTTAGAAATTGTAAAAATTAGACTTTACAGGGCAGTGTTTTGGTCCCTGTTGTACCTGCGCTAGTTGCTTTGGGAATGTGAACATTAAAAATCCACAAAATAACAAATGGCTGTGAAAAGCCCAAACAACAGCTCAATCACAATGGGGTTGCCAGGCATTCCTGGGGTGTAATTGGGTGGCGTACATGAGTCAGCAATTTAGCTGGCGCTCACCGTTAACAATTTACAACAATTCTTTGCTGCTGGCTCTCACTTCCTGCCTCTCCTCTTATCCCTCCCTCCATCTCACTCATTCATGCACATATATGCACAGCATACGTGCTAACAAACACACGCGCACACACACACACACACACACATAATTCATGGACATAGACACTGCATATTTTCATTGTTCCTTCTGTCGCCAGCATCCATACTGGCATGACTCACTTCTGTAGAGGAATAAATAAACCCCTTCCTTTTCTCCTCATCCTCCAGGACAAACCGTGTTGCAGCAGAGCTTTGCCAACTCCAGGGAGCCCAAATCCTTTTTGTTGCTTTTTCATCCTGTGTTTACCTGATATTTGTTCACATTATGCTCACTACAGACTGAGAGGATAGAAGCAGATTTTTTTTTTTTTTTTAAGGCTTTGAATAACTTTGATGGTTCCTGTGTAAAATCCGAAGCGGCTTCGATGGTGCCTTTTCAATGTGACCACTTGGCACACGCTGTCAGTTAAGTGTGACAGAATCAGTGATGCAATCCCGGCTCTCTTGACACAATCTGAACCGTATTTGGGCTTTGCTAACATCACAGCAGTGTCTTTCTTGGTTGTTCATTTTTGTATTAAAAGAGAAACCTGTAATATATTTACTGGAATCGATCATAAAATGACCGCGACATGCCATCAAAGATTAAGGAAACGTGAAGATGAAAAACTCGTCTCTCTGACAACAACGCTACACCCACCGTGTCCTCCTTTGAAATTTCTATTTCGGGCCAGAATGACTGTTTTTAGTTTGCCAGTTTCACATTAATTAGAGCTCAAATTAATGCCAAATGTTTGCAAAATGAGGAAATGCCTGGTTATGAGTCATAAGAAATCATTAATAATCTTTTAGAAGGAGCTCCACAGTGCGTATTTTCAGAGCAGTGGGCTTTTGTTTTCAGGATAACAGGCTTAGCTTCACATTGACAGACAACTGACAGTTATAAACAGTTGCTCAACTTACAGTAGGGGACTTAACATCACTTGTTGCTGTCAGTTTACAATCTTGCACCTGTCTTGTTCCTCTACAGTGTTCATGCGGCCTACCTGAGCTTCTGGGGAGGAAGGGTTGGGGGGGAAACAACTCACTTCAAACATATATTGTATATTAAATATAGTTATGGCTCTAACTCAGTATTTGTACTGCAGGACTCATTTTTGGATGTGCAATTGCTGCATATTGCTCCTTTAAACCAGTTGGATTTTACACAACAGAAGCAAGTACAACCACAGAATTGAGCAGCTGTGACAGATTGCATATGAGATGCTACACCGTTAATCTTTTTAAGTCTTGTATTATAAGGATTGGTACAGTATATACATTTTTTTTTTTTTTTCTTGCGGAGGCCTTTGGGGTAACATTTTATTCATGGTCCCAGCGTGCTCCCTTGATGTGGTGTAAAGAGAAATGAATCGATAGTTTGCTGTGCTTCAAAGCAAACAGTTAGAATAATTGAATGAGTGCCTCTCAGACTGAGACAAATGACTCTCATCTGTGAGTGATTGGACTTGTTGCTGCCTTGCCCTTCGCTACCTCACATTTTTCCCTCCCTCCTTTCTTCTTATTGCCTTCCTCCACGCCAAATTGAAATTCAAATGAGCTCCGGTGGCTCAACAACAAACAATATGTGTCTGCCAAATCATGTTGTAGAGACAAACAATATAAAAGTTACGACGAGATAAAATAAAAGTTTAACATCACATATACATATTAGTTGCCAAAAGTTTTTGTTTGAACATTCAGGTATATTTGCACTACACTGTCTCCCAGTATACCCTGTTGATATCACAGCTGATGCCGGCACAAATTGCTTCAGTGAGAGTGTGGCAGTCTGGTGCTTTAGACCTAAGAGAGTAATGGATACAGAAGCCAATTATAGATATAGATGTCTGGTTTTATTTTTAACAATGTACGTGGAAAACTGGATAAGTGGTTTTTGTTCTGCTTCACTGCTGAGTATATCCTGTATAGTTCTCATTTTGGACACCTTCGTTTCTCTTTTAGCCACGTGTGGTCGGGTTTCATGGCCAAAGTGAAGAGCTATCATGCAAGAAGAGGTTTAGCTGTGAAAAAAGCCTTTGTATTAATTTCAATTGCATCAAGTTTCACAAAAGCAGAATTTCAAAGTTCCATTTCATCTATTATTCATGTGTACATGTAATTAAAATTCACCTGGGTGTTTTTGTAATGGTATGACCTTGTGCTTATTGTTCTAATTATTTGCAACTCTTTTCTCTTTTTCTGTTTGATCTTGATTTTTTTTCTTTTTTTCTTCTTCCATTATATCAGCTGCACACTCTTTCAGATTAATGACAGAGAAAAACCATCTTCTGATGTGATCACACCAGCTGCGTCGCCCGTCAACATGTTGATGTTCTGACCCGTGAGCACTCGGTAATCATTACTACATTATTACACGAGTACTCAGTAGTCATGGGTCGGCCCACACCTGTCTTCGATCTCAGCCTTCATGACTGCATCTCGCATGGTTGTGATGCTATTGTGTTGACAAAATCTGATGTTACCATTTAACAATGCATAATGTATAAATGTATATTTGATCACAAAGAAAGACAATATCTGTCGAGAGGCAGGCATGCGGGCTGATAGTTCCGGGCACAGTAGGCGTCTCCAGGACTGCATTTTGACATGACCACGCACACACACAAGGTGTAATTTTACCTGATGTCTTCCACTGCTTCCCAACTGCCGGTGATAAGAATGAGCGAGCGCGCGGACAGCTGATTGTTCCAGGTTTTTTCAGTGAGGATGTGCTGTCTGCTGCTATCTATCTGCTGCATCAGCAGACAGGCTAAGTGATGTGTCACTTGTTTGAATCTGTAAGTGGCAGCTGAGTTGTCGGTCATTTGTAGTCAGTCACTCATGTGATAGGGTTGAAGCTGTGTGCCCAGGAACCTGTATAGAAAACAAAACTGCCTGTAGAGAAACTGAAGGTAACTCTCCATGCAGGTTTCTCACTCACCTCAGAGGAGTCTCTGCAGGGATCAGCATGAGATGTTGAAGTTTTGCTGTCTGTCACTCTAACTGTATTTTTTACACATAATATGACTTTTATCCCTCTATCGTGCATTGTTCTGTGAATGTTTGTTTTGCTTTGTTCAGTGCATCAGTGTGGAGTATGGTTTGGACAAAGGAGTGTCCATTAAAGAGTAATGCTAACATTACAAAAGACGCTATCCAAGTTTTAGGAGTTTTTGCACCCTTGGTAAGCGGGGTAAGGTACATACATCCTTGTTGTTGCTATAAAATGCTATTGCTATTTTTAGTGCATGGTATGATTCTCTGGCATCAGGAAAGTTTTCTGTGATAATTTGAGGAGCATTTAAATATTCTTTATCATTTGTGTACCTGTGTGTGGGTATTTTGAGTTGATTAAATGAGTTAATGTGATGTGTATGTATGTGTAAGTGTAAATATTCACAGTAAAATGTAAACATTTGTTCATAATGGTGTTTTATGAAACACATTTTGTGTTTATATTTCTGCTTTTTTTTAATCTCACTTACAGTTTCACAGTGCTTGAAGAGATGCCAAAATAAAATGATTGCACTCATTTGGAGACTCGCTGCTCTTATTATTGATGCCAAGGGCTGCGACAGAGTCTATTTTTCCAAGGTTTTGTACACTTGCTTCACCTCCAGCGTATCTTCTTTGGCAAATCAATGCTGACATCCCAAACGTTTCAGTTTCCCCTCATCAAAGCAGTCAACAGGGAGGATAAGAGACTTAATTTAGGAGGATAAGAAGAGCACACCTTATTTGATCCACAGCAGCCTTTTTATAGGGATGTCCTCAAAAAGGACGAGGTTTGGAAGGAAAACTGGGAGCTGGTGGGAGATGACTCAGAAAAATTCCATTAGTTATGAATAAATAACTTTGACACTTAAGTTAACTTATTCACCTGTCGAGTGAGAAAACACAAGTGGTGCCACTGCGACATCGCTCGTAGTCAGTGTGTGCTCTGTACAAAGACATGTTACTATATAGGTATGGCCATATTGTGACTTTTTCTTTGCAGTTTCACAAAAAGCTTTGTTGTTGTTTCATACAGGTACTCACTTTTGATAGCTAGTGAATGCCACTACTTACCTACTTACTTACTTATTACCTAGCTAGTAATTAGTTTATAGTAACAATTAACTTGGCAATAGCAGTGTTTCATTTTTCATTTCAAGCGTAAGATGCAGTCGCCAGTGCCACTCTTACATATGAGGGTTGGATCTGCTCGTGACTCAGTCCACTCAGGAGCATCCATAATGTCTTGTTAAAATACCTAGTATGGCCTATAATCTTGAACCATCTACTGGCGTGCATAGGAAATGAAGATTAAAAAATTAATGACCAGAAGGGGAGATATCAAAAGCAGAGAGGGGATAAACCCCCTCCATCCTCCTCAGCAATTCTCACCCAGGTGGTAGTTCATCTGGACTATTTCTCACCCTACATCTGCTCTAGTTTGCTCGCTTGCTGTATCTTAGTAAGCGGTGCGGAGTGGACGGGAATGACTGAAACTGAGACTGTTTAACTCAAAACGAATTTTGACCAGTGGCATAAAGTGCCCGTGTCAGTGGTCCCTTTCCTACTTCCTACCCATCTACTTCTGGCACCTTTGCTCAGACCACAACCATGTTTGACTCTGACCTTCATTTTGACCTCAACTACACACCTATGAAGTTGTGTGACTGCATCTTGACGCTATAATGTTTATAAAATCTGCTTGTTTGTTCGGGCTATAGCAGGTGTCTCCAGGACCACATTTTACCGTGATCATGCACACGCACACACGCAGACTCACAAGGTGAAAACAATACCAACCCTGCTGTCACGTCTGGAAACAAATATGGAAAACAGAATGAAAATTATGAGTGAGATTATCTTACCAATGTCATACAAAAAAGATGTGCTTTATTGGCATGAATCCATGCACAATATTTGGACTGACCTGATGTGAGGGAGGAGGGAAACAGGACAGCTGGGAGGTTAATTAAATCTGTGGAGTCCTATGAGGCACAGATGCACAGATCACATCCACAGTCACACCTGCTATCCATTTCTCTATTAGTCTGGACCCTGCTTAATCTAGATGTGTGTGTTCCTGCATACTTATATAAGAAACACTACATTATATGTACAGAAAGTGGGGCAAAACCTATTTAAAGAGGCCATGTTAATCAAAAGCACAGTCTATAATTAGAGATCTGAGTTTGCAGTGTTATGTGAGTGGTGGGGTGCAGTTTTCAGCACTGTGTGGGAAACACAAATTGAATAATTAGAGCGAGAAAAAAAAGAAATTAAATGGAAAAGGCTCATATTCAGTTCAACCTTTTTGATGCCCGTCTGGCACAAACTGTGTTCTTCGCTGTGACTCTAAGAAATAATTCACAGCCACACCCACATTCCTGGCCGAGTCTGTATGCTGTCCAGTCTTCTGAGTTATGGAAATAGGATTTAAATTGGAACAGCATGCAATCTGTTAGCAACTCTCCTCCATTAATGATGAATGATGATACTCAGAGATCAAAAACAAGATCCCCCCCCCCACCTCATTGTGTTTTATGGGATTATCCAAGAAGGTCTTTGTTTTCAATGATGTCTGTCCCAATAATGTCACCTATTTTTAAACGTGTGCGAGATAGAGCGATGATTAAACAGCTAGCTTCACTTTATGAAGTGGCAGCCTTTGGAAAGACCTCCTCCATCTGCAACAAAGATCAGGATGCAGGATGACCTCAATCTCTCACTCATCATCAGCGCTCCCCATTCACATTTCACTTTCTACATCATTCACATGTATGCTCGTATTTGCTCTTGCTTGTGTGGATACGACCGTATATTCCCTCGTATACGTAAAGGGCCCATTTAAAAGTTTGATAGTTCTCACACCTCTTGTGATTTTCTTAACACGCACACCCACAAACAAGCAGTCACAAGATGAACTAGCGTGTCAGTTCATCACGATGTCAAACAAAACTTAATGCAAATTATGTCTTAATGACAGCAGCATTTTAATTATACATCACGTTTGCAGGCCGCTTCACTCATGTCAGCAGCTGTAAACCCTATTTCATGCATGAATGTGCACATGCAAGACATATGCACAGAAAACATGTGCTGTGTGCTCCTCTGCACGACCTCCTGCTGTGGAAACCGTCAGCAGCTGTCAGGTATTGCATTTTGGTGCAATGGAAGGTTGTAAAAGAGCTGGAAACCCGCTGTGGTTGTGTATGAGTATTCTCCTACTGGCTGTCTTTCTTCTCTCTTTGTGAAGACCTCGGAATGGCAGGTCTTCTGTGAGACTGACGACTTCTCTCCCTCTCCTCTGCCCCCATGTTCGCTCTGTCTCTCCATCCTTCCCTCCTGTTGGGCTTGAAAGAGCCCCATTTCTTCCTCTGCTTCCCATTTTGGCCCTCTTTTCTTTCTGCCTCTGTCAGGCAGCAAGATTCACGTTCAGCCTCAAAGCAGTGACCCACAGAAGGGGTGCAGCATTTCCGACAACATTAGAGAGCAAATAAGGCAGTCAGTCAGCGGGCTGGCCAAGCAGGGGTGAAGTAGGGTGCCGGTAGTCACATATAAGGGAGAGGAGAAGATGACAAGGAGAGCAGGGAGGATGGTGGGGATGCAGGGGTGAAAGGGAGGCAGATGAGAAAAACCTGTACAGCATGTTTGCTTCCACATGGTTGAGTTGTTGCTGTTGAAGTCTGGTAATGAAGCTCCAGAGATTCTCTTCAGAGTGACACTGTTAGAGTTTGTTTGCTGTCACAACTTCCTCGTCTCTCTATGTATGTTTTTTTTTTTTTTTTGCTGTAGGAAGAACTAGGAACACACCGTGGTGAATAGTTTTTCAGTCATCGGTGTCCTAAAGACTTAAGAGCAGTGTTACTATCAATCACGCCATCATTTCCTTGAGTGAGTGAATGAGTGAGTGAGTGATCACTGGAACTACAGCTTGTCCGCAGCTAATCTAGAATACTACTGAACCGATCAGCCTAAATTTTTTTTGTGTACATTCATGACTGTGTGCAGAAGGACCTCTGTGATTCACAATCTCTGAAAAACCTTTATGACTTTATGTTTTTATGGCCCACAGTCATTACGTTTTCAGGTCATCACATTCTTGTGAATTCTTGTGCCTTGTTTCTTCAAACAACATCCACCTGGACTCATGGATGAACTGATTAGGTTTTTGGTCAAACGTCAAGGTTATGGTGACCTTGCTAAAGGTCAAAGGTAAGTTTCACTGTGACATACTCCTCTGTAAAAACAGTCTCTAAGTGAGGGACAGCACATTTCTGACTGGAAATTATTCACTTGAATCACACATGCACAGTGATAACTTCCTTTTTGCCAGACTATATGCTTTCATTTAATTCCTCCGAAGTTAGAAATGCTCAGCTTTTATTTAAGAGGGAAACCTTTCTTTTTTATAAAGTCTGGAGTCATTTCATGAATTACTGGGGTAACTGCAGGGCTCTTGTGGTCTGGCATCGGGACAGTAGATGTTTTATTTTCAATGCACTGTGTCCTGACTGTGTCTGTACATTACTGTTAACTACAATTACTGCCATAACTGCCATTGGCTTACTCATGTGTCAAATCTGTGATAAACTGTAAACCTGTCCATGTTAAAGGCGGGGTTCGCTATCCTGCAGAAAGATTCTTTATATTTGAACTCGACAGCCAAAAGAAATTCTCCTTCAAGGCTCCTTCAGAAGATTTACCGTCGCTTTCACGTCCCCTCCCCTTCTCCTTGTCCTGTGCACAGGCAGAAACACGACCTGTGGCTGATCAGTTGGAATAGTGTTGTGTGATTTGGTCCGAGCCATTTTGTGTTTCCCATTTATAGAGTCAGGGCTGTGTAGAAACATCTGATTGTTTTTCAGCACACGCACAGAACAGGGAGGTAGAGGACTGTGAGGAGGTACTCGCTGAATTTGATTAAAATAAGTGTACATACCGCACTTTAATTAAAAAAGTAAAATTTTTTGACTGCTCTGTTTTATACGACCATTGACAGCTGACTTCTCACTCTTCTTAACTGACCACAAGTGATCAACAGCTGCTTCAGTTTGAAATATTGTTTCAGCTCAGGGCAAAGTATGCGGGGTCACGTTAATGTTGGTGGAACTTTACAAATCTCCGCTGATTGCATCTTGCAGTTGTGATGGCATTGCAGTAGGTGCTTCAGCCATCCGTTGCCTGGTGGGTATCTGCACTGTACTGAGTGCACTTTTCTAGTTGCTGAGCAGGATGAATTGTAGGCCAATGGGAAATGTAAAATGTCTGAACTTTGACCCTTGTTTGTCTGCGCCTGTCATCTTTACCACATTATCTGTGTAGCATCTCAATAGAAACAGTCGGCCCTGAGCTACTCTTTCCCTAATGCATTAGATCACATTAGATAGCATTAGATTAGATCTTGCATAAACAGTTGACCAGAAAAATGTCTGTTTGAAACAGGGAGGACACAGAATGTGGAACCACTGATGAAGGGAAACAGATTGTTCAGATAAATGTCCTTGTAGTCAGATTTCTGCCACAGGAGGTTTAGTTTTTGAATCAACTTAAATAAGCAGACATATGATTGCATTTAGTTTCATGGCCTTTGATTATAAGCCCATATCTTGCCTTTCTCTACTTCTAAACACTAATCATTTCATCAGCCGCTCTTCTTTTCCTCAGCTGCTCATCACAACCTCTTCATCCCCTCTCATCTCTGGCTCTGCTTTTTCACTGCTGATGAGTTTGCTGCTGCAACAAAGGAGTTGTTTACATTCTCTCAGCATCTGGTTTCTTTATTGCAACTTTCATTTCAGACACCCACTTGTATGAACTCCTTGTCTGTGCTGCCTGACAAAGTCTCGCGAACGATGTGAACCACAGAATTAGCCTTAGCCGCATGATTTATGAAATGACAAATTACCAGAGAAGCATCCGTTCAAGGTCTCTGCTTTATTTGCATTTTCACTGAAATTCTTCCTCTGAGAGAGAAAGTTGCTAACTGTCATTGAAATATTTTCCAAGTGGATTGCTGATGAAAAAGTTTTTATATTTAGTGCACATTACAGCAACAGAATTGATTCATTCTGATCTAACTGTGCATCGCATGTTTTTCCCTACATGTTACACAAATACACAGACACATATTTAAACATCTATAGTGAATATAGCCAGAGAAAACAAACAAAAAGACACACGGTGGGCACTCTGTATGAAGACACATTATAAAATGCTCACACATAAATAAACTGAGGCAGCAAAAACTAATCTCCCTCATTTTCCTTGTCCAAAATAATGACTGTGTATCTGTCCAACAAATACTCAAAAACTCTGTCACAGCATTTCATTGTCATCCAGAGGAGACATTCACAGGCTGGAACAGATTCTTCACTTTTTTGGTGAAATGCGATCAGGCAGAGAATGACCTTGCACTGTCTTCGTTGACAGTAAATCTACATTATACAACTGGTAGGTCCGACCAAGCAATCTGTCTATAGATCCATAGTGGATCTATAGAATATGACCTCTTGTGTGGTTATTTCTTTAAGCTGTGTAAGTAACATTTATAGATGAATTAAATCAACCTTCTGTAATGAACGTAATTCATGATGTTGTTGCTGCTGCACAGCAATACAGGTACAGCCTCCCTGTGTGCAGCAGGCTGGAGAGCAAACAGTTTTGTGACCACAGTGAACAGGTTGAACACCAACAAATATACAAATCTTTCTTCAATACATTTTGACTTTTGGACTTTAGCACGCTCTGGAGTTATTGGAAGCGTTTGGATCGGTGAGTCAGTGACAGGTGCTACCAGCTTAAAAGTACATGCAAGTTTGTGGATATAGGAGCTAAATCTGTCCATGTAAAATATATTTTTTTTCCCAGCAAATATCTCAGTTACAGCAAGACTAAGCTTGCAAACCAGTTTTGTGTTTTAATGTGAGGTATTTATTCTCATGATCTCCAGAAAGCATTAACGTTAGTTCAAGTTGGCTGGCTGACTCAACGGGCTTTACAAATTGTCTCTTCTGCTATGTTGTTACTAAGTAAAGGCCAGCTTTATTGTTGTTATACAATCATACAGAGTACAATCATAAAATCAAGTTCATTCTCTGCATTTAAACCATCCTGTTATTAGGAGTAGTGGGCAGCTACTGTACAGCACTACAACACCTTGGTGAGAGGTGCTGGCTTCAGAAATAATCTAGCATACATGTTTTTGATGGTGGGGGAAACTGGAGCACTCAGAGGAAACCCACACAGGCACAGGAAGAACCTGCAAAATCTAGGTTTCATTAAAAATAAGCTCAAACAACATGTTTTGTAGTTATTATTCAGACCCATATTTTTCCAGGGACATGAAGATAACAAAAAGGTTTTGTTTTCTAATTTTACGATATGAACACTTTTTGATTATATCTTTTATTTTGTTGGTAAATGTTGTAAAATCGCAACATTAGACTCAATGATGAGCTGATGTCATTTTTAGCACTTCAGTGATGCTTGCAGACTGCATCACTGTTGTACTAATAGTGGCATTAAAGCACACCATCTCATGTAATGTTGCTCCATTCTTAAATTTGGTAAATTGCCATTTTTGGTCCATTGATCAAGATCTGGATCTCCATGTGTTTTTTTTTTTTTCAGCCTGTGTAAAACCATAGTCTGCACAACTGAGGTCTCATCAGTCTAATCATGTTTCTCTCATTTTCTAGCACTGCTGCTAAAGCTTTGGCTTAATTGAGTCATAATGGCAGCCCTAATAGTAATCCCATCTGAAGGATCATTAGGGCGATCGAATGAGCGCAAAAGGTTTGAACTTTGTGTGACCATTTGCCGACATTAAGAATTCAAGCGAAGAAAGACTAAAATTAGGAGTCACGAAAAAAGACCACATCTCGACTATGTTTGCTAAAAGTAGACAGAGGATGCAAACTTTAAATCTTTTATTTTGTTCCAGGTCCATGGGTGTCCACAGGCGTCCTAAAGTCTCCAGTCAATTTTAGATTGCTGCTTTATACACTCCATCCTACCCCCGGCTCTTCCCATTCATCCTCTACTCTCTCTCTCTGTGCATCAGAGGGCGGTTCGGCGTCTTTGTCGCTGGTTCCTCTGTTGCAGTCGGCATGGTGTTTGATCCACTGGGTGGCCTGTATGTGTACTGCTCCTTCTCTCTTCTGAAAGTCAAGCACACACTGATATGAATAATTAAAGCGCTGGGGAGAGGCTGATTCTTCTCTTTTACAGAACCCGACATCCCAACAGTGTTAGCCTGTTTGTCTGAGTGCTAAGGCTTTACTGAATCTGTTTGTGAATGTGTTCTCTGATGTTCCTCTCCTCATTCCCTCTCGAGATCAGCAGAAGCTTAATCACTGGTTACAATAACACTGTCAGGAAATTAAGATTTTCTGGGCCATTGCGGTAACCTCCATAGTTCCCACCCCTGAAGACAACTATCACCTGACACTCTCCCTCTCTCCTTTTCTCATGCTTCCTCTCACTCATTCCTCTACCTTTCTCCCTTTTCTCCTCCGATGAGATTGGGAAAAGGGCAAGAGGAGCCCGGCTGTGATATGAAATGTTCTGATTGCGGTTTGGACTCCTGTGTCCTTAAGGAAATTGAATTGACCGGCGGTTATGTCTCAATACAGTGAGCTCAGTGACCTCCTCCACCTCACCCTTATCAGCCAAGCCCCAGACTCAGCCTGGCCGTGTCGCCGGGCCAGCTCGTCACCGCTCACATCTGGCAGTGTGGGCAGCGACAGTGGGGACGCAGAGCCATTTGAAATTTATGCCTCAGAGGACCGAGATGCTGTATTAGAAATCCAAGTTATCACCGTGGCAGAAAATGCACGCTCTGGAGACTCGAGAAGAGCTATTGGCTATTTTGTTCCCCCACTTTTTCCTCACTAGTGTTCACTCAATTACACTTATGAGTCCACTTCTCTATCATTGAAATTCCTCTTCGTTCCTGCTCTCCTCTTATCCCCTCGCAAACATGACTGCCGACCCTCTCATTCGCTGCCTCTGCTGATATTCCACCCTGCTCATTCTTTGTCTCCTCTCCTTATCCTGCACTCTCGCTTCACTTTCTCCCACTTGCCTGGAGCTCAATTTTTTCGATGTCTGCTCTTCTTCATCTTTTCCCTCATCGCTCTCCTATGCAGGATTGTAAACACAAAGCACATAATTGCTCCCCGTGGCCCCACGATTTCCTAGTAATTGCTATAACGATGCTTGCTGGTTTTCTAATGTCCCCCTACTCTATAGTCTTTGCCCAAGGTCACTTCAGATACAAATAAAAGGAGGCAAGTAAAACAAACAGTGGAATTGTTCCCACACAGGAAAGAACCTTCATTCCACCTGCTCTCCTCTCCTCTTTATTGATTTGACTATTGGAAGTCAGTTGTTTTCATAGTGTAGAAAATTGGTTTGATGGTACAGCATTTTGTGTGTGTGTTAGTGATGCACCGATACCGATACCAGCATCAGGTATCAGCCCGATACTGTGCTCATGTACTCATGCTCTTTCTCATAAAACTACTCTGATACCACCGCATCTGATACCACGTCAGGAAAAGTAGCTGCTTCAACACAAGCAATTTGATGAAACATCTAAAGAACCAACACCATGCAGAGTTCAAGGAGTCTTACTCTCTTTTCAAGCGTTCAAGGACATTTATTATCATCATATAACACAGGGTTGTCACCTCCTCTCCTCCTGGGGTGGTTGCCTGCAGTCACCTGCAGCGGTGCATCCAGCTGATCTTACTGCATGTTTGAAAGACGCCAAATGCATTTGTTGATTGTCTCAGGATCTTCTGCTCTTTGATCTAAACCTCACATCTTTCTCCAAAGCCTACAGGTGTATTTATGTCATAGGTGATAAAGCTGCTGCATCCTACATGTGCAGCTGTTGCTGTGGCAGATATTTTTCTTTTTGCACATTTCTTGCCTGTGCTGTCATTTTCAATGACTGGTCCTCAACATCATCTGATAATGACTGCAGCAACATGCTGTAAAGTACTGTCCAGCTTCGGCCTGCATCTCTCTTTGGCAACTGTCCATAACAGTATTTAACAGTCCATGAAAAACTGAGTGCACCTAAAGATGCATCCACTGTCCAGCAGGTCCAGACAGGTGTAAACTGGTCGAATGCTTTGGCTAATTAATCCAAAGATGAAGGAAAAGAAAATACTGCTGCTGTTGTTAGTGCTTCCCAGTCCTTGTGGCTGTGGGTAATAATTTCTAGTCTTCTTTATTCTCCCATTAATCTTCACCAAAATGGCACACTCAACCTCACTCTTTCAGGTTCTCAGCAGGGTGTTACAATCATACCTGTCCCTCCTAAACAATGGCAGGTAGGAACTAATTAGCTCTTAGGCAAGAGGGACATAAAGAAGCAACTACAACACTACACATGTAAATGTTTAATTAAATTAATAGTTAAAGTGCTGTGGGTGATAATGAAATACTTAATCATTATGTAACAGTAAACTTAATTCTGCAAGTCCATAAGAATGTTGTGGAATTTTTCTACTGAAATATACAATGTACACAGTAAACTGCACAGCTTAAGAAGGAACACAAATCGTTATCGTCATTAGTACAGTAACTTCCTGCAAATAACCCAAAAAAGTAACATGCACAGTAACACAGTGCATGTTAGAAAGTGAGAAACATCTGATGAAAATAAAACATGTTTTTAAAGTCATTGAAAGAACTGTAATGGCATTATTAGATACTTGTATCGGCACTCGGTATCGTCAAGTACCCAAATGTAAGTACTTGTACTTGTACTTGGTCTGAAATACTGGTATCAGTATTAGTGCATCCCTATTGTGTGTGTGTGTGTGTGTGTGTGTGTGTGTGTGTGTGTGTGCATTTGTCAGCAGAGACAACAAAATACAGCAGTCACCTGTCGTTTTAATTTTCTTTTTCAAAGTGTCACTGCCCTACCAGTGGGACTTCTTTTCTTCTTGTGTGTGAGTCAGTGTCCATTCACACACCGTCTTTGTGTGTGTATGTGCGTGTGTGTGTGTGTGTGCGTGTGTGTGTGTGTGTGTGTGTGTGTGTGTGTGTGTGTGTGTGTGTAATTCACGCTGAATTGCAGTCTGCTCCTCTCAGCAGCGTTCAGCGGTTTGACAGTGCCGCTCCTCAGAGACTGCAGCATTTTGGCTGCTGTGTGACATCACCTGTTGCTGTCACTGCAACAACTTGATCACGCCGTCCCGGTGCGTCGCTGTGCACGGAGCGCCAGACAGATGAGGCTGGGCTCAGGGCAGCAAGATGATATGGAGATCCTGGTCCCCTTGTGTCCCGGGGTTGCTCCAGTGATGGACGACCCTGTGAATGGCTGTGACTGCAGAGCGGGGTGGCCTGCCACAGGGGTGGCCGTGCCAGCGTGCACCATCCCCTCCATCTTCTTGCTGTGATGAATGTAAAATTGATAAAGGCTCATTAATATGCGCCGATAAAGGGAAAACCCATTGACTACCTCAGCAGCTCCTGCCGGTTGTTTTGGGTAAATTAATTTAATAACTGGATCAGTAAAGCGGCGTGATCACAGCTCTGGCTCCAATTTGCATATTAATGTAGCATGGTGCATGCAGCCTGCAATGTTTATGGACGGGTGGGGCTGAGGCGACTGTTTTTAATTACCTTTACTTTGTGTTGCTCTGGAGGTGACAGGGGTGGGGTCCTGTCGCATCGCAGTGGAGACAAGAAAAGGCAGCATTTCCCTAGTGGAAACTTTTTAATGCTTCTGCATATTTATGAAAAAGGTATGTCCCCGCTCACCTAAAAGACTACTAGTGGGATTTTTCCTCCTAATGCAAGGTGAGGAAAAATAATCACAGCAATACAAATCCACCCTCATGGATTTCTTCCTTCAGTGATTTCACTTTGAGGCTTTTGTGCTTTCCCACATAAATGAATACCTAAAGTCTTATTAGATGTCAAGTCCCAATATGTTTTAATGCATGTGTGAGGTATGGTGAAATCATTTTATGAATGTGTGGGCATGATGAAGATTTATGCGATGTTTAAAACAGAATATATTCTATAGGCATGAATTATACAACAGCTTTATAGGAGCAACGTGAGCTCATACGTCTGAACCTGGAGCAAAATTCAGCACGCACGCACTGAAGGCAGAGAGAAAGAGAGAGGCAGTGTTTGAAGCTGCCTCAAAAGATACCAGAGCTATCGTAAAAGTAATATCAACTCAAGTTTGGGGGGTCACAATAAGTTATAATTAATTTACCGTGAATTTTATTGCCAGTAACACTTCTACTACTACACTGATGATGTGGAATAAAAAAAAATTTAATCAAACTCCTGCCCACGTTTCTATTCTGAGCGTAGCACCAATAATGTTACAAACAAGCAGATGCGAACTGCATAAACAACAGCTACCAGAGCAGATGCAACATATAAGACATTCAGCAGCACCCAATAAATTAAAAAATAAAATAAAATGATGTCCTTACTGAGTAAGATATGCACCACACAAAATGTATGTATTAACTTTGGACACCCACACATTCGATAATGTGCTGCCAGAGGTCCGTTATAGTTTGCAAACTGTAACGTGTCCGTAAATGTCCGTTTCACCCAAGCCACTACTAGAGATGACACACTAGGTGCGTTTGAGATTAACTGCGCCTCGCCTGGTGAGTAGACGAGATCAGCACGAGGTAGAGACAAAAAGCTGCAGTCAAGTCGGACAGTTTCCAGCAGACTTCAGAGAACATACAGGAAGAGACAATAACATCCTGTTAGATCACCTGTATGTTACCTGTAGTTTGCAGACCACGTTCATAGCCGAAGAGATAAAGTGTGTCCTCGACCGCTGATTGAAGTTAAAATAAAAGTGAACCCCCTTCTTTACATGGAACATCTGTTCTTTTATCTGCCTTGTAAAGCACTTTGTAATTGTGGTATCCTGACATTTATTTGTATTTACTAATTATCAATACTTACCTGCTAAATTACCTTGGTTAACCTTGTGGTAGATTATTGTGATGAGCTACTCTCGCGGGTCCACTAGGAGGCGATCACGCCATGCTGTTAGGAGTGCACGCAAGGTAAACAGAAGAAGTTTTATCAGAGCAGCACAGACTGTACCCCCGTTGTCCTAGTCACGTTGTGCAGTCGTGTGTGTAACATGCCATGCTCAGCCTTCAGTAAAGTTCAGTTAAAACTGAGATGTTGTGGACATTCGGTTCATCTCACGATGCATATAACCTTAATTATTCAGACACAAAATATCTGCTTGTTGACAGATTAGAACTTCATCGCATAACATAAGGCTAATATATCAAGCATTAATTATTACAGTTCTACAGATAATTGGTATTTTATACAACACATGTGGTGTTTGTTGTCAAAACTAAGGGCCATCAGAGTTCATCGATCAGGTGACAGTCAGGCGTTTGCAGTCCGTGGAGAGCAACTGCAGCACCTGGCTCTGAAAACTGCGGCCGCCTCGATCTCGTGAGGTTATCGTTGCCCACGTGTGCATGACGTCAGAGCAAGTCGGGATCGAGTCAGACACAAATCTAACCGGCATGCATTGTACGGCGATCGCCGGTGATCGATTCTGCGCAGGCCTGGCTCATGTCGAACACACCTAATGCTGAGTAAGCCGATCGGCTCCTCTAACATCTCGAGGTATTTTCCAATATAGGCTATATCATTTTTGATTTGCTTGTCGACTGGCGACATTCCCGCGCTGGCGCACAGGAAATGACTCGTTTTACCTCACAACAAGAAGTAGGGGGAGGAAGAGCGTGTCATAGGGTTGAAAGAGAAAGCGACATGGTGGAGAACCCAAAGAAGCGGCTGAGACACGGTTCAGAAGTGGATCCTACCACAAAGAAAAAGCCTGGACGTTCGGCTGACGGACTATTAGGAAAGAAGGAAAGTGACCTACGGAGAAGGCAAACACGGATTTGTATTGGCGTGGCTTTTCCTCGGTGGAGAGCCCTGAAGGAAGAAATGGGGCTGAGGGCAGACATGGATGTTGCCCTGCTGTTGGATAAGTAAGTGACTTGGTTTAGTATGTGTTGCTGTTACATGTAGCCTACTGGACCTAGTACTTTATTATTTTCTTGGAAATGATGCTATGAACGTAATGTTAGCAGCCTGGTGTTCGCCACGTTGTGTAGCGAGAGACAGTGGCGAGCAGTACACGGTGTGTAGCGAGTGTTACTCTGTGTACACGGTGTGTAGCGAGCAGTACAGTGTGTGGCGAGCAGTACACGTGTTGCGAGTGTACACGGCGTACGTCATATGGAAGTGCCGGCTTTATTGTTGTAATAACGCAGAATTCCGCTAGGGGGCGACAGAAGTTACACATTACAGCTTTAAAGGGACACTTTAGATTATTTGAGGTGGGGTTGTGTGAGGTACTTCTCCATAGTCAGTGTATTAATGTTGGCCACACCCCCCCAGTTTGGAGTGGCAGTAGTAGCTAAGCAATGTACTGTTGTGGACTGGGTCAGCAGTAAAATGTATTTTAGCCACCTAAAAAAAGACCCATCTCAGTTTTAGTGTCTGCTACAGTTAGAATATTTTAACCACTTTACCTTGCTGTCAGACAGCCTTCTCTGACGGGAAACCGATATTATATTAGCCAATTATAGCTCTCTCTCAAAACCAGCCAGATTCCATTGGCATAAATCAGTAATTTTGATGAAAATAGGACACACACATCCTCGAGGCCCACTGGGTTGGGTGCTGGATCACAAAGCATCAAAATGAAAAAGGGCGATCTGCACACCAAACGAGCTGCCCTAACCCTAACCGCAGTCTGAGGAAGAGCATTTAGCTCGAAACATCACGCTAATAAAATTGCATACGGGAGCTCGTTTGGTGTGCGGATCGCTTCTTTCCTTTTTCATAAATCAGTAATTTTACCTCACAGAAGAAGGGAGTTGCTGGTCTACCACTGCTTTGATCGGTCAGTTTGTTGTGTTATTGTGTGACCTCTGTGTTTTAAAGTTTAGTTAGGATTCACCAAACTCACACAATAACGCAAACAAAGTAACAGATCGAGGCAGTGGAAGTCAACTCAGGCGTTCTGTGAGATAAATATACTTTTTTTCTTTGCAAAAGGAGCCTGGTTGAGCAAGATAAAGCTTGGCTGATGTAATGGTGGTTTAGTATCAGAAAAGGCTGTCTGACAGGAAGGGTAAAGCCCTGGAAATATTCTAAATATAGTGTAAACTGATATGGTTTTTTTTTTAGGTGGGGATTTTTTAAGTGGTTAAAATATGATTTTCTCCTGATTCTGTCCACAGCAGTACATGGCTTATTGTCTGTGCTGGTGCTCCTCTCTGCTTCTTCAAACTAGGGGCGTGTCGACCATCATCTACTGTAGGTAATATATTGACGATATGTATGTATGTATTTGTGCCTAAACTTGCTTGTGTAACTGTATATTGTATCGTAACATTGGACAACATCAGCATATTGGCCAGTAATCATCATTGCATACCTGTGTATGACAAAAATGCACCTAAACTAGCTCGTCACATGATCAGCGAGTTGACCTTGGACAACATCAACATATATTACCCAGCAATCATTGCATATCTGGATATGACAAAAATGGCAAAGAAAATATGAGATTATTCCTTAATTGAAATTTTTATAGTTTATTTCTAGTTTTTATAGTTATAGAGTTATATAGTGAATATTTTACCACCTGCCCCCAAAAATGAAAATCATGATGGAGATGAGTTTGCCTTTTCGAGGGCATATATAGCCAATGGCACATTTAACACAAGTTCTTCTTTGTGCATTTCCAAGGTGGCAAACTGAACCACACTGCCTGCACTGTCTTTCTTTTATTTATGCCGCTGGTGCAGATTTTATTTTATGATAATATGAAGAAAAATACCTTTGCTTACATTACAATGCCACCAACATTCATTTTCTCTTTAACATTCTTTTTCTCTTTAAATAAACCTGATTATTTATGCCGACATGACAGATTAGGTTGATTGCCAGTTACCCCCAGAACTACGTTATTACTGGTGAAGGGTATCAGCAGCGACAGATTTACTGGAGCATCACTTTGTTACGCTGACTATTATACACGTGGTTTAAATTGTATAGTTGCAGTTTGGTTAGGTTTAGCCATAAAGCTTGGGCAAGTCTTTGAAAAAAAACGTGGTTTGGGTTAAATATATTACGCTTTCACTCCATATACTTATGTTGTCATACTTACAGTACTAAGCCCACTTGAGGTTGCTACTAATGGGTTGGATTATTTATATTATCAGTTTTTCACAGAATTGGCTGTCTTTGCCACATTTTTCCCTACTGGTGACCATGCTGATCGAGATGAGACTGATTACTACTGTATATATGGTTTTACATAAAAAGAGAAAGAAAGAAAACACCCAAACACAAAAGGTCACCGCGTCAAACGATGAACCTGAAAACATGACTGCTGTGGTCTGTTTGTTGTATCGATGAGAAGTCATTGTTTTAAAACTTTAATTGTTGTTTTTTTTATATTCACTGCTTTCCTGGACATGATTGTGGCTCTGGGCCTTGTAAGTGCACATTATCTTCGGACAATAACGCAGTCCAGGACATATTTTTTGTCTTGTTGTGTACCTGTGTGTAATTATTGTGTTACTCTGATACTCCGTTAGATTAGATGGGCGTCAGATGTGAAGTCTGGTGTGTAATCATCTGGTGAGGCAGGTGTGAATTAGCCACAGCAGGTTCTGTTGACAGTTAATAATATAGTATGTGGATGTGTTCGCAGCGGACAGCTATCGTCCGCACCTGGAAATAGATACAGAGGTGATAGTCCTTGTGTACCCAGATGACAAAAAAAGAGAAAGTATGCTAAATTGTGAGTTTTGATGCAAGATAAAAAAAAATAACCACAGCACCAAACCTGTGCAGTCCACCCACCAGAGCAACTCTGTAATTCAAACACGGTGTGTCGAGGTGTCTTTGGAGATTTGGCCCTTTGATGTCGGAGCAATTATTTCTGTGTTTTAGTCACATGAAGCTTCAGGTCTGTAAAATGGGCTCCCTTCTGTTACCATTCCCGTGACCACTGCCCCTGGTGTTTTCTGACAGAGCAGTTTTTTTTTTCTTCTTTTTTTTTTTGGAAAACTTCCTAAATTTTTGGCAGAACAGAGAGAGGACAGAGGGAAAGGAAAAAGTTCTCTCTCTCTTCCGAGAGCCCCTCTAATCTCTTTTGATCTTCTGGGGGAGAGAGCAGCATCTTGTCTCACTGACATTACAGTAGAGAGGGCCTGTGATCTGACAGTCTTCTCACCTAGGCTGGATTTCACTTTGTCTGTCACTCTATCTCTCACAAGCCCTCACTTCTCCTGCCTAAACTTTATAATTTAGAGTGCAGCATTTGAAGTTGCTTATATTTCATTGCTGCTCATGATACGCGCTGCATTTCTAATTCTGCGAGTGTTCGGTTTCATATACCAACACCTACACCCTGTCAGAAAACAGGAACTCTTTTTACAAACACATCCATCATGTTCTACTGGGTCTAAATATTAGCCTGAAACCTTCTACAAACATTAACGAACCAGAGCCATCATGGAGAATTTTAGATGAAGTCAAATATGTTGTGGATAAAATGTTCTTCTGTCCAGGGTGACACATGCTGCAAACTTCAGAAGCTGATCTGCAAACAGCATTTATGTAATGGCATGATGTGCAACATTTTTCTAAAAAATATGGTATACATTTATATGAACACAATCCCTTTCATTCATCACTTATGACTCAATAGAAATGTTTGGTGGTGGCTGTATCTGCAAAGACAGCACCTTCTCTCTGTATTTCCTTATTTTCTCATTATTTTGCAGAGCTTGCGATGCTTTACCAACCCCAAAACATTGGAATTTGACGTCCTGGCAATCTCTCTGCTGCGTTTAGAGACAGCTTGAACAAATCCTACTGATTCTACCTTCAAATTCATTGTCTGTGTGTGTGTTACACGATAGCCTGTTGTGATCATGGAGGTGCTGTATAGCAATGCTTTGATGAGCAAGTTCCCATATTGTTTGCATCTGTTGTTTAACAGATTTCTTTCACAACCCAACCTCGACCCCAGTATCCACCTCTAAGCTTTGGGGAGTTAATTATAATCACTCCCCAGTCTCTGCTGTGCTGCGTGTGGTGCAGGTCAGGTCATGGTGGGAATTTTTATTTCCGAAATTGTTTTGCATTATCTCGCAGTACTATTGTGTTCCTTAACACTTATTTTGATGCTCCCTCGCATGAAATGTTGTGTCCTCCTGATCTACAGAGAAAGGCTGAACTGTATTATGATAAAGTATTACTTATTATCAGAGCCGGCCCGAGGCATAAGCAAACCAAACACCTGTTTAGGGCCCCCACACCACAAGGGCCCCCCCCACAAACACTTGAAATGTTTCACAGAGAGCTATATATATTATGTCGATGTTTATACAAAAACCTAATATTCTGAGACATAATCTGGCTATAATACTACTGATCTAATCAATTCCTGCGCAGGTGTCCTGTTCATGCACGCAGTAACAGAAGACAACTGCATTTTGATGCAAAGTTAGACAGGTAACAGTCCTCCTGTCCTCTGCTTCAGCCAAGGAGCCTGCATGTCAGAGGATAGGTCATGTCAGTGGATGGATTTGATCGACAGGTAATGCAGCATCTGTTAGATCAATTATTGTGCTGCTAAAGAACAATATGATAGTAAAAAAAAAGTCAGACATGACAGCACAAGAAGGCTATTCCTCTGGCGTTTCCTTTTATTATTGTTATTACAGCCAATAACACAATATACACTCTTTCTCTATCTGTCTGTCTCCCTTTCTGTCTCTTGCATGAACAGTGTCCACACATGTTTAACAATAATGGGTGCTGCTTTTATATCTTATTGTCTGGGAGCCTCTGTGTGCTTATTGTGTGTGTGCCTTGAGGATGTTGCTGAGACCTCTGACCTTGAACATCTGAGGGCAAAATTCTTAATGAACATCTATTGAATGAAGGCATGTTTATTACATGTGTCTTTTATGCATTAATGTCATGCAAGGATTATGACTAAAATAGTTTCATGTCGTTACATGCAGTATATAGTTAATGTTAGATGTTAAATGTTGTAGTTTTATTTCATAGTTCCTATCTGTAGACAAATTAGGAGGGCCCTCAAAGAAAATGTTGCTTAGGGCCCTCTTGTAATGGGCCAGATGTGTGCATTATGTACTTGACCACTGCTGGTTGTGATCCGGACTCTCAGCAGTGGTTGGCTCAGGTGCATGTCTGTATCATTGCAGCTAGATCGATAACTAGTGTGGCTAGTTCACCTGACTCCCACACTGAGGCTGACTGAGACAGGCTGTAGCTGTGATCATGACCATAGCCATGCATGACATAGCTTTGGCTGTTGCTGTGATTGTGGTTGGTGTCATGCTTTGGTTGTTCTGATTATGGCTGTGACACATTTACTTGTAATAGGTGTAACACTAACCACATGCAAGGGACGTGTGTGTGCAGTCATGGTTGATCTGGCTGAACGTTGTAGAAAATGCTGTATCCCTGAACCCGTGACATGTATTAACACGTCTGTTATTTATGACAGAAGCGCTGAACATCCTGTGTGGCTAATGTTGATACAAGCAGTAAACAACAGTCACAGTACGGCTGCCATAGCCATATTACATACCACCATAGATCAACTACAAATGCAGGCATAGTCCGAGCAGTAACCATATCCACAGACCACAGCCACAGCATCATCCAGCACAGAGCAACTGTGCTGGCAGCCAGTGGCTGTATACTGTCGGAGCTCAGCCTTTCCAAAGGACTAATGAGGAGTAATGCATAATGTAAGTGTCACATCAACTCTCCTTTCTGTATCTGCAGTGTGTGTCCCTAAACCAGTAGCAGGCCAAGATAAGTGGACTGGACACTGTCCAACTGTTCCTATGGATAATCAGGGATGCAAAAATATTACAAGGCAACACCAAACATAATGCGAGGCAACACAAAAGTATTGTGAGAGAATGCAGGAGTAGTTCTGGGGGGCGGGGGGGAAGTCCCGCTGTGACCCTTGAAGGCCTCTGAGAGATTTTCTTTGCTGCCATGAGTGAATTC
This sequence comes from Lutjanus campechanus, assembly GCA_027495735.1. NCBI lineage: Eukaryota > Metazoa > Chordata > Actinopteri > Lutjaniformes > Lutjanidae > Lutjanus > Lutjanus campechanus. The sequence continues at coordinate 3,330 of JAJHUR010086200.1, read as the reverse complement.
ACAGATTGTGATGATTCCATTCAAAGAGCTTGAAATTGGGGAAATATCACTGTCACGAACACAACAACCTCGACTGCAGAGCTGATTCTCAATAGTAGAGATGTCAAATTCAATTTCATTCTGAGTCACATCATTGTCTTCAAAGGGCGGGTTGTAGATGTAAGATTATATAAATGTATCAACTTTTTATTATATTACATGAATTGCATCTGTATTCAGTTATATAGTCATATTTAGTTTGGTAACTGTCAGCAGTGGTATGATAAGGTGATACATTCTTTTGGCATATTTGCAGACAAGGGTCTACACTCCTTTGAAGACGTCTCTATCCGGTTTAATTTACAATGTTCCACTTTCTTTTGCTACCTGCAGTTGAGCACAGCCATGAAGACCTATGGGATCCCTTGGCAGATTCCACTTGATGAGCACTCATTGCTCAAAGTTTTACCCAAGACTCAGGGAATAAGAGGAATTGTGTCCAAATTATAATGTTATATTCTAGAGAAAATGTTATCTCCCACTCCCAGTAGACCCGTTCCGGCAGACAGATATCCCTGACCATACCCCGGGTTTTAATTGGGATGGTGTTCGGGACGTGGTAAAGCAGCCATCCTGTAACTGTGACCATCGACAAATTCATTTAAATTTAATTCACCAGACGTATTTGATTCCACGTAAACTTCACAGTATGAAGCTGAAAGCCGATTCAAATAGCTCAATATGCCTTGTGGGCACAGTTAGCACCTTTTATCATATGATTTTGGAAATCACTGGTGTAACTAATTTCTGGAAAATGTTTTTTTTATTATCCTTCTCTTTTACTAATTGTTGTTCTGGCTCAGTTTATTAGGGTCAAAGTGTGCTGCTGTGCATATGCATTATGTTTAAGTACGTATGCATGAGTGGGCGTTGTGGTAAGCTCTGTGTAGGCGTATGTATGTACGTTAGCGCACGTCTTGTCGTATGTCTTGGCATGTATATTCATTTGCATTTTGATATGACTTGTATGCTCCTTGTGGGAGTGTTATTTTATTTGTATACTGACCAGTCCTTGTAAATGTAGAGTTTAGTTTAATTACTTTTATTAGATGCCGCATTGCTGATTTTATGTCTAAACCTCTTCAGTTCAAATGATAATAAAAATTTCATCACAAAGTAATAATAAAATAATAATTAACCCTGAAAGCATAGGTATAGTATAGTATAGGAAAAATAATACAAAGCTGACATTCAAGTGTACAACTATTATAAAATAGCTTTTGTGTTGCTAGGCTGTAATAATAACATTAATTACAATAATTACATCACTAGCCACAACCACTTGCCCAGACTGCCACACCCTGCCCCTTGTATACTGATATCTAAATGCCCCCTGTACCCGCATTCTGAAACATTTGTGGACACTGTAATTCTGTAACAGGGCATTAATTTGTTTTGCACAAATTATAGGCTATTCTTTGCAAGCTCTTGTGGGCCACATTAAATGAGGTGCCAGGCTGGATTCGCCCCACAGGCACCGAGTTTGACACGTGTGCTCCAGAGTCTTTTGCCTCTAAATGGATGAGCTTGATTGTCCTCATCATCATAACTGAGCTGTAACGCCAGTTGAAGGGGAATCATAATGCCTCATGTCTGCAATATTTTTCACCCTGTATATTTTTCTTGAAATATATGCCCCAAGGGGAACGACAGAATGGCTGTTGACACGCATTACATTCACAATACATCTCATACAGTGCAAATTGTCCATCACAGATGATCAACCTCATTTTTGCTAAGCTAAGCAGCCACTACTCATCACTTTCCTCAGGTCAGTTAGCATAAATTGTTGCCCTGGGTTGGAGATTTTGGTTGATGTTGCACATGTTTTCAGCTCTTACACATTCTTACGTGGATGGGCAGGCAACATCCAGGAGAAATTCCTTTAAATGTAACTTGCACACTGTATGCAAATGGGGTAATTAAGTCTCAAGAAAGTGGGCCGAGCTGAAATGCACAAAGAAGAAGGACAAAGGACACATCTTTAAGTGGTAAAGACAGAGGAAATATGATTGATGCCAATTTAGATCTTGCTTGCTCTTTCTGCAAATGAATGCATTTACTTTACAAAAAGGTGTGGGTCATTAGAGCAGGAAAGGCTGAAAGGAGAGTCGGCTGGAAGGATTGCAACTGTTCCTTCTTAAAAAGAAAAACAGATCTTGTTACATCTTGTAGCATTTTCATCGACGCCAACTAACAATGTTGACTGACAGGAGGTTTTTCACATTCTCACCTCTATCATTACTGCGGGGCCTTAAAATAATAGCTTTCTTCACTTAATTGACTACGTGAAAAAAATACATAGCACTCCATCAGTGGCGTACGCAGGGTTTTAGAAGTTCAGAGGTCCAAAAACTGAGCCTGCTAAGGGTCCAGTGGCATGCTCCCACAGAACAATTTGGAGTTCCTGATCTAAATATGTGCATTTTAAGATGTTTTGGAGAGCGCTGGATAGCAAATGCCTTAAACCCTTGTGGGTAGTAGCATAAATGATTTGTCAAGCAGTAATAAATGAGAAGCAGGTTAAACACTGCACTGAATGATCCACACTACAATCAGGAAATACAGAAGAGGCTAAATGATCACATTTGAAAATGACTGTTGACAATGTTTAGTTACAGTGTTTATGTGAAGGAAATTCACACTACAGACACCTCTGAAAACTAATCACCGCTAAATCTCTGTGAAGATAAAGATGAAGGTAAAGTTCTATACAACCTCTTTGTTTCATCTTTCTGTTTGAGTTTACATCATTTTGCATTTGAATTATAGAACTGAGTATCAAACAGCACAAAAATGTACACAAATTATGTGTTATACAATAATATACGGTATTTATACTATAATATTATTGAACTAAAATTATGCTACGCTGGTTTTTGTGTTGTTGTTAAACTGAGCCTATAGGTTCCACGGTAATTACAAAGAACATACCACATCTCTGTGGTAATTACATTGTTTGAAAGTGATCAGCCCAGTTTTTGTTTGTGCCGAACAGCAGACGACTGTAATGCTAATCCTATCCTGAGCACAGTGGGTTCCTGCTCTTCCTGCTCTTTCTCTCTCATCTCCATCTCTCATTGTTTTTCTCTGTCTCCTCATCTTGTCCTGTGTATCTTCCTGTCCCAAAGCTGAGCTTTGATTAACAGAGTGCTTTTATTCTCGTCTGTCTCAGTGAAGAAAGTAAATACATTTTACATATTTATATGTAAAAGTTAGCACTGGGAGAATCTTGCATTGACAATAGGAAAATAAAGGGGTACCTCATCATTATGTGCGAGTGTGCGCATG
>JAJHUR010086199.1:0-23671 GCA_027495735.1 Lutjanus campechanus | reverse complement strand
CATTGTTGTTTATCTTTTCTCCATCTCGAAAACAGTTGTTGTTAATATGCTGATATCCATTCACTGGCAATCCCGTGATGCCTTGGGTTGAGTGACTGTGTTCCTGACTTGTTGTGCATTGCCCTGATCACACAAAAGCATCACACAATGAAAAAAACTTTATATTAAACCTTCAAAATAAAATTTGTGGCGATGAGCTCAACCCCGCAGGAGGCATCACATGTGGCTATGGATGGTAATTAGAAGTCCCTAAATCCAAACACTTTCTCCCAGTTCACTGTTTGTCTTTAAAAGTTGTGTTCACAGCAAGAAATGGAGTATGGAGGTGGATACCCTGCTGAGTCAAATCATGGTACATTTTAGCTTAAAATGCACTAGGTAATAAAGACAAAAGCCCAAGTAAATAATTGAAAATTGTTCAGTGTTGACAGTTTTAAGTGATTTCTTTTCTTTTTTTTTTATTAAAATGTATTATGTCTCCACATTAGCTTTAAAATCCCCTTGCCTCTTTTCTCTCCATGTTAGCCTCTCCAAATGTGGTACATGTGTGTGAATGTGTAATAAATGTCCACACTCTTGTCTCTTTTCTTTATCCAGCCGGTGAGAAGGCCATAGTTTGTGACCAGTGTGGTGCCCAGTTCCAGACAGAGGAATCCCTGGAGGCTCACCGGCAGATCCACACCGGTATGAACACATACACAGCCAGACATATCATCACATCATGACACCACAGACATAAACAAAAAGATACGAGCTCCTCTGCTACATCTACACGCTGCATTGGTTGAATCTGTACAAAAAGTTCCACTTGCTTTTATTCTCCGTATATTAATTCATAGAATAGGCTGCAGATGATGCACATTTTGGCAAGAGCAATTCTATTAAAATAGCGATGAAAAGGTCAAATTAGCAGATGTCTTGTAAAAACTTTAAAGTATGTACTGTAATCAGATCAAGTTCAAACAGAGAAACATTCAGATCACATTGAATCATCAAGTCTCTCTTGGTTCACAGTCCCAATCTGTTTTGGGTATTTTCACGAATCAGCATGCATGTTGTGGTGTAGCGTGTGTTGTGGTGATGTGTGCCGGCTCATTCAGCCCTCTCTGGATAACTGGAGCCATGGATTGACACATAGATAGATCACATCATCTTGGATTAGTCCCACTCGCCCTAAATCAAGACAGACCCAACAGTAATCAACAAACCGGGAAAACTTGGCAGGCCGATGTTGTTTATCAGTGCTCAGCTATGAAGATGGGAAGGCGAGGACGATCTAGGTGCCAAGATGTAAATAGGAAGAAGTAAATCCCCCTTCAGCAGATGTGTGATGGCCCAGAACGGTTTCACTGCCGCTGATGAACTCTTTAATTTGGGGGAAAGGATCGTCTCAAATTTCCACCACTTCCTTATGAACATGTTGCTGGATTTGCTGGATTATTCTGGTTTTGTCTTGCTTGTTTGTTTCTGAGTCTTTTGGTTTCTCTTAGATGTGTTTAAACTTGTCTGTTGATCATCTTCTAGCCAAATTTTCACTCTACAACCAACATGTTGGACTATCACACCAGATTCAAAATAATTAGACCCTGTCAGGAGCTGTGTACCACATGCTTCCATGCTACTGTTGATGGATAATATTGCCCCATAATGTAACACAGTACAGATATGGAGCAGCTATTTGCATCTAAAAAAATTATATATAGCAATGATGGGACTAAGCTATTTTGCAAGTCACAAGTAAGTCTCGAGTCTTTGCACTCAGGTCCGAAGTGCTTAACTTTGAGTTTCGAGTCCTAAATGAGTCATAATGCACTCTGCACCAAATTTAATGCCATTTTAACAACAGAGCCTCAACTTCCCATTGTGTGACTTCAAATGTCAAACAAAACTGGAAGTTGTTGTGTCTCTTTCTGTAATTTTTGGCCTACACGTTTTGCATGCTGCATGAATTTGTCCTGCAACTTGATTGAACGCTTTTGGACTGGTTCAAACAAAGTGTATCTGGGGATGTGCTGCTTGTTGAGAATGAATAGCAATAGCATTAGTTGATTCAGGAAGTGAAGGGAAACTTAAAAGGCTCAAGTCCAGTTGAAGTCACCAGTCACTGGTTTTCAGTGTTGTGAAAGAACACGCTAAAACAGCAGATGTTCATGAATGTGCTTGTGGTTTTGGTGAATTGTGTTTGTAACAAATGAAAGTGAATGTGAGCATCGTTGGACATTCCAACAGTAAGCTGGTGTTCAAGTTTGCTGTCTGCTGTAGTATTAAATGTTCTAAAGTCATCAGATTTGTAATGGTATAGACTAAGTCTTGTATAGTATTGTTTTAGTATACATTGCACTATGCAAGTGGGAGATGGTGGTACAGTCAACTGTGCTGTGCATTTTCTTTTGTGATATTTTGCATACAAAGTTTATGGGACTGGAGGAAATCTCGTAGAGAGTCTAAAATGGAAAATAATCATCCTCTGCAGAGAATGAATGAGTCAATTTCATGTCGCCTTACCTTGCAGACTTTGATGTATCTTAAGTTTAAACTTTGGCCCATTAGTGGCATCAGAGGAATGGTCACCGGGGTCACTCGCTAACTGATCCACATCACCATATTTCAGCCCCATCTGAGCTTGTCAGGCAAAGTGAGATGAGAGAAAAGAGTGCCGCACATTCAAGCCAGAAACCGATCCTCAAAATAGCCACACATCATCATTATCATCATCTTGTGTTTTGTCCTTCATCTGAAGCCGTGACCCTCAGGCCCCCAGTAGCAGCTCCCATTGGGTGGTTACACTTTTTCTTTGCAGCCACTCATGCCCCCCCCCCCACACACACACTGCTCCTCAACATTTGAGAGGGGACGGTGGGGCGGTGTACTCAGGATTTGGGGATGTGGGGGGTGTGGGGGGGGGGGTTACTCCTAAGGGGCATGCCCTCGGCCAATCAGCTCGCTGGAGGTAAAGAAGGGTTAAACGAGGCTAATGATCCAGCAGCCATAACAGCGGAAAGGAGCACTCTAAATATAGGCATTCCAGTCTGGAACGAATGGAAGGGGTTGGGTGGGGGGTGGGGGGGGCAATGGCAGCCAGGGCCAGACGTGTCTTCCTGCCAGACAACTGGCGCAGCAGCAGCAGTAATAGTATAGTAATCATCCATGTGTTGAGCCCCTCTGAGGGATCAGAGCCTGAAAAATGGGCTCTGGCAAAATATGACAAGGCAGTTTCTCTGCTCCGTATGATTCTAGGTTTGAGTCTCTTTTTCTTTAAACTACTGTACGTCCACATTATGACATATCCAACTCTGGATTTCAGCACTTGACATTTAGCTTTCCCCATTGTGAAAGCATGGCTCTCATTTTCAATTAGATTCGCTGATTGCTGTCACTGTCTTGACTCAAAATCAATATACTGTCCATTTGTCATCATTATGGCAACTGAAAGTTAACATATTGGTATTTTATTATCATTCACAATTCATATATTCTTCTCCATTTCCATCTACACAGATCCACAGAGCTTTATGGCTCTGAATTATGCAGAGGTTTCCTTTGTGCTGCAGATCCATTTTTCAAGGCAAATACCAGTGTTGTGATGACTTGTAACCTATTCACTATTGTACTCCATGCATACACTTTACAAGTACTCCTTTGATTTAAAGCTGCATATTTCATTATAAATTTGGTTGAAATAAATAGCACTGACCGCTGCATGTCTCTTGCAATATTTAATTGAAGGGTCCCTTTAGAAAAATGAGTCTCTGAGCATCTTCTCCTTTGTATTTAGTATCTGTAAAAACTGGAGCCAGTGTGAATCAAAGAACTATCAGGGTCAGCCAGTAAGTAACTAGCCGATTACAGCAACTCTGTACAAACAAATGTCATTATGATTATAAGTGTCTTGGGCCGCATTCAGGCCTCGGTGTCTTTATGTCTTTTTCCTCTGAGTCAGACATAACTGGCCTAAATAGCATAACTAATGTTTGGTGCATCATTTGGTGGGAGGGGCTTAGTGGAGTAATAAGAGGCAGCAGAGAGCGTTGTAGAAGTTTTTCATTGTGTATGTTATTACCTACTGCAGCTTGTGTGATTACATTGTTCAACATTTAGCTGCTTTTTGTAGTTTTTGAGACAAACTTGATGGTATCAAACTTTAAATGAATTGCTCAACACAAAAACTAATCTAAAATCCAATTTGGTCTTGAATTAGTTCACAATGTGTTTATTGTTGACTTATTTCTGGGTGTTTTTGTGTGTGTGTGTGCCTTCACATATAGTGACACTCAAAGTATTATTCATGCAGTAAGCTCAGCGAGCCAAAGGCTGACAGCATTTAGTCAGTTGGTCTCTTTCCAGCAAGGGAGTAACTGATGAGATGAGAGTGAATGTGTGGCTCTGAAGCCTACCATTCAGAGACGTAATAGGAACTCGTCTGTTGTTGTTGTCCAATGGGAGCTACTGGTACAACTACAGGTGTACAGCACCCCAAAAATATATTTGAAAAACTCAAACAGCAATGTCTCTTTTCAGAAATCATAACCCATTTACCCAAGATAAACCACAGACCTTGCTTTGAGTGGTTTTATACAGGAGCTACTTTCTGTCTACCAGAGAAGATTAGACTTAAGCTCTACCAAGAGGAAAGGAAAAGTTCAAAATAAGATCTCATCTTTGTCTAGCCTGTCTCCCAGACAAAAATGAGCTCTTTAAGACCAAGTTTGAGACTTTGACCATTTTCTCATACTTCTTAAATTCGGCTCACAAGAAACAGCCTTTGTCTCATCTCAGCCTGTGGCTAATTTTAGCTCAATTAAAGATCTTAAGATGTTCTTTTTTGTCTCAAAGCATTGATCGTAAATTTGTCATAAATAATTAGTTCTTGGTTGTATTAAATGCCATCTTAAATTTGTCTCGGTGGTCAAATTAAAGTCTTGTTGCTCCTACGGTCAAGGAGAAACCTCTGAGACACCTATGAGCTCAGCACAAGATCGCCTGCTTTTCTTTTGTTTTGCTCCTTTTGCCTCCTAAATTGGGGTTTAGTAGAAACAGATGAGACTTAAGTAAGCTCAAAATAAGAAACTCATTTATTTCTCATGAGACAAAAAAAAGAAGATGATTGCAAAAAACAAAATTTTCCTCTGAGTACAGGCCAGAGGAAAAATAAGTGTTTTTCATTTTGGGGTGAACTGTCCCTTTAAGCTATAAGAATAGCTAATTTGTTAGCATTGTTCATTCACTCCAACACTTTTGTGTCCTGGGGTGTGATGAACATGGCATCCTCTATGGACTGCTTCCAGTTTTTAGACTTATTCTGTTTTTTGTTTTTGTTTTAGACATGATGTTCCTTACATCTCTAGAAAATGTAAATAATGATATCTCAGCAGAATATTCAGGGAAAGACAAAATAAAAGAGTCTAGATCAGATACAAAAGCAGCTCCAGTGGACAATAGTGTGTTAAATCTGTTGGAGCTAGAAAGCTTAACAAACATGGATTTATTTATACAGAAATGTCTGTGTGTACAGTACCCAAGACGCAAAACATCAGAGAGGGCATGTGGTGGGAGCATGGGGTTACTGTTGGCCATCAAAGCCAGATTTGATCTCTGCCTGCCTCTTGGCAGCGCTTCAGCCCTTGGCTAATGTTCTCTGATGACAATATTTGGCCTCCGAAACTGTGGCTGTTTCTTGCCGCTTTGAATGGGAACTATTGTGGCATCTCCTCTGTTGGCCGGATCAGCTGCAGTCTGACTCAACCTCTGTCTCTTTCTCACTTTGTCAGTCTTCTCTCGCCGTTAACAAGAACTGCCCTCGGTAAAGCACACACCTCTCTTCAGCCTTCAAACTGTGCTGCACGTATGTGGGATGTATAGCGGGGTGGTTATCCAAAACCATGGGATAGTTTGGAGGCCGTTGAGGCATTCCTGAAGTTGTCGTCATTCCTAACGGACAAGCTCTTTTGCATGGGGATGTGGAGTGGGGTGGGGGTGGGAGGGGGGTACTGGTCGAGATGCCAAGGCAACTTGCAGCAAAACATCATGTGGCTGTTTTTACCCACTGAACTCGTGCAAATACACATGCACAAACACACACACACACTGCAAACTAACCCCTTCTTTGGCAGCATTGTGCAACACACAAACACACACAAATAAATCCAGGAATGTCTGTGTTCAGGAGCCGAAGTCACTTGTGAGTTGCATTACATCTACTGACGGCTAATTTTTGTCACATATTTTCCCAAATTGGATGGCATCGCATCAGAGTCTCTGTCTCTCACTCGAAACTGGAACTCGCCTCAGGGCTTTTGTAAGCAAAGAACACAGTCTGTCTGGCTTCCACGGAGTTCTTATCCTTAAAGAAAAACACTGCTGTCATTTACAGTTGCAGCCCGTTTACTACTGTCTTTGTCTCATGTCCTCCAATTGTTATGCAGTGTATGCACTGTCCTCGCTTTGCATAGCAGCCTTCTAGACAAACACGGCATGTTGGGCTACATGCTTACAGGAGGAGGAGGATTTCCTGGTGGAGGCTTCCATTTCATCATGTGGCTGTCAGGTGATTGTCAGAAAGCAGAGCGTAATGTAATGTGCATACTGATATGAAACTGTTCCAAACTGAATTTTTATTTTGAAATGCTGTCAGGTATAATTGACAGTCAGTGGCTTTCGCAAAATGGAGAAGTAAAAACACTAATATCTGGAGTTACTCTGACTGATACTGCAAATTTATTAATCACAGCTCTAATTCAGAAGTGGTAAACTACATGTCACGGTCCTGGCTGGTTAGCTGAATTATGATTTTACCGGCATTCATCGAAGGATTTTAAAAATACAAACTTGAGATTTTCTTCCCAATCCTCATATCCCCTTTGAAGGTACAAAAAAAAATCCTGATGCCAGACTGGAGTTTGTGTTGTAATATTTTATCCTGTAACACATTTTTTTGAACATCCCCAGTACATCCAGTAGGGTTGCAAACTACGACTAGACCTGTCGCAATAACCGCTATTTTGAAGTACTGCGCTATTGACAAGCCGCTATGTTCACATTTCTCTTTTTTTCATGAGGCTAAGCCTTTCTTGTTTTACACTTCAGTGCATGTTAAATGAATGAATCAATGCTTCAAAAAAATTCGACAAGCAATATCAGGGCCAGTAGTGGTTCAACCTCAAGGATGATCGATACCAGCTGTCTGTGACCTGATTTCAAACTGATAAGCTGTAAGTTTTTCCATTTTTTTTTAATGTTGTTTAACTGCTAATGTGGCTACTACCACAGGCCAGGGTGATGTTGGACTACAGTGTTGTAATATCGACAGACAGTTTAGAGAAAAAGTGTCACAGACATAGTGCAATGAACAGCAATACCGTCTCTTTATTTTCTGTCCGTGTCAAAAATTTAGGCAGCAACTCTGAGGGGACACACAACCTCAAATATAGAGGGCTTTTAAATTGCGATGCAACGATGGAAGAGAGCTCAGTGGTTAGTGACTGCCAGCCATCGCAGTGGATGATGGTACTTGTCCATCGGCCCAACCCTGCATGCCAGTGTGCTCAAATTTTTTTGTTTGAGCAGCAGATTTTTGGTCACAGTGCAAAATGACATGCCTGACCTGCTGCACAAGTAGCCATACCCTCCTCCACATACTAGCCAAACTTGAATGAAAATAACAAAACAGCAACACTTTTTTATGTTGAATCATTTTAAATTTACTTTTAGTTTTTGAGAAGAAATACAGAATAATTTGTCCCTTCAGCGTGAAAGCTAATATTCATGAGTTTTCTTTCATTCATTTAGTTTTTGCCACTGCCCCTAAAAGAAAATTTATGAAGAGATTTAAGCAAATAAAAAAAAAATCATGCCCCATTTCCTTTGAAACTTCACTTATGGAGCAGGAATACTTCTTAGGAAGTCCGGTTTGGTGTAGCTGTACTGTTGACTGGGTGGAAACGGTAGACCAATACACAATTTACAGTGTCAGAAACAGGTTGAAATAATAATATTTTTTTTAAAAAAGGAAACTTGTCAGCAATCACGAGAAATGCAGGAGAATTGTGATCCAGGGAGGAAATAGGGAGAGGGCAATGAAAAACGTCTCCTGGGAAAATCTGGCAAGTATGCTTATCCTCTGGGAACATGCAGGCACACAGGTCAAGCTTTTTCATCTAAAGCAGTTTTTTTTTCATCGTTGGCATGGGCCAAATATAGCTGTTTTATTTGTAACGTTGACTTACAATTTATGGGCCAGAAAAAGAGGATTTTATCTCCTGATGAGACCTGGATTTTTTTTTTTCTGCTTTTTTTTTTTTTAAACCAAGCACAATAAAGTGATTCAACACATAATGTGAACTCTGTCGCTGAAAAGAGCAGTAAAATTTAAGGAGCTGGTTATTGTTTAATACGGACAGCCATGAATGCACTCTGTTTAATAAATCTTTGGAGATTTAGTCAGTGAGAGTCAAGTTACTCAAACAGCCCTCAGAAGTCAATGTTTCTGCTGTGTCATTTCCTCTTTGCGATATCAACATCTAAACTGTTTCCAGAGTTGTTATATTGTGGATTTTTGTCTCACACCATAATGTCCTATTGTGAAGCTCATTTAACCATGGCCACCTCCAACGTGTCATTTTCACTTTGCATTTCCAGTAAAGCCTCTCCCTATCTGGCTGTACAAGACACTTTTTTTTCCTCATTCTTTCTTTATCTCTATACTTCTGCCAGCTATCTTCATTTCTTTTTTTCATTAGATTGTTTTGGTCCCCGCCATAATTTATAGCTCTTGTATTTTATTGGTAAAACCCACCACACTCGCATTCCACTTGATTAAACTGTAGCTTGGTGCAGAGAAGCAAAAGGTCAGAATTTGTGCACAGAGAAAGTGGCTCGCAAACAACAAAAGTAAGCAGTAAATTGAAGTTAAAGTACTTTTTTTTTGGAGGGGGGGGCTTTGTTTCTTTAGTCTGCCGTCTGATTTTAAAAATGAAGGGATTTATGCATTTTACAGGCTCTGCAGGCTCTATATAACCACCAATCTGAGCTGTATATCCACAAGTGCACGCTTTGTAATTTGCATTGCAATCTGCACATTCATCCACCAAACTGAGGCCACATTCAGTAAGAGCGGTTGCCTGTTATTCAACACGAGCTGTGAGCAGCAGCAGAAACGACAGGGACTGCATCTCCCATGTGACCTGTGTAGAAATGAGTTCGGAGTCCACAGGCCTCGGAAGAATTTGTTGTCCGACTGTTGGTGTTCCTGTTTATACATGAATCCTCTCCACTTACGCACACACACACACAGCAGTGCCAGAGAAAATCCACATATAATAGGAGGGGGGAGGTTGCTCTCTCCTACTCTTTTCTCTTTCTTTCTTTCTCTCTTTATCTCCCTCCGTCCTTTTTTAAAGTCTTGTAATACAGGGAAAATATGCAAACCATGGAGTGGCAATAGTGGGTTTAGCCAGTGGGAACACAGCGTGATTCCAGCAGGCCTCTGCCGCAGAGTAAACACTTTCTTTTCTCAAGCCAGAAATAGTTTGGCTAGAGAGACAGAGCGGCAGAGAGGGAGGGAGGACAGGAGGAGAGACAGAAAAAGCAAAAAAGGGAAAGGGGGGGGGGGAGTACAACAAGGTTATGATGGTCAGAAAAAAGCAGCTATTTTGAGTCACATTATTTCATCTTTTTCATGCTGGTAAATTGTTCACACCGGTGGCCTCGCAATCAGTTACCTCAAATACAAACACACACGCAGTCATGTCACTCAAGCAAATTAGGCCAATGGCAGCGCTACACAGGGGTCACGTCAAAAGTGCCGATTGTCTCAATCACATTAGTCCAGCACTGGCATCTGTTTAGCATTTAGTTAATTGTGATGTTATTAAGTTGTCAGTGAGCATTAGGGCGGCGATAAGCAAAGCAAATATTCTTCCAGCGCAGGCAGGCAGTGTTACACACGTGTTGCTGATACACACACACACACACACACGCTCATATATAGGAGCATACAATTGCCTGGACTCTGCAAGTGTGACTGATTCCACTCAACCTACTGCTCTGAACTCTGGTTAACTGTTAAATTATCACAATAAAGATAAGATAAACATGTTTATGAGGCATTTTAGCTCAATGCAGCTTGTCGCTAAAGGGCAGATGTGCATTAGCATTCTGACTTTTTGATCATAAAATGTTCGCAGCTTCATGTCGGTGTCATCTGGTGAGTCAAAATGGTGATTAGCACCAGGCGAGTGCTCATCGTTTCAGCAGCCCACTCATGATGGAGCAAGCTGTCCGTGGTGTGGTCGAAGGCAGATTATCCGTCTGTCTGTCTGTCTGTCTGTCTATCTGTCTATCTGTCTATCTGTCTATCTGTCTATCTGTCTGTCTGTGCCAGGCTGGCCGGACAACTCACACAGGGCGTTTTGGGTCGCAGAGGGTATCAGGTGCCACATTCACCTTGCGAGGCCCAAAACTGAGACATAGAGAGATGAAAGTCTCTTTCTGTTTGCATTAGATAAATACTGCAGAGGACATATTTATGACTTCATGTTCGATCACCTTTATTGAGGGCATGAATGTTCTTTTGTCTATTTTACTCAGCCCTTGTTATTTTATGATAAAACATGACATGTCAGACAAAAGAGACAAATGGGACAGAAAAAGTAAAGCAGCAAAACGTGGAAGCTGTGATAAGCAGCCTTTTGCTGGAAAACTGACTTCAACAAAGAGATATCAAAGTGACCTCTGCCTCCAACAGGTACCTAGAATTCAGTACTAGTACCCAACAGTACCTTTTTTTGGTAATTTAGTCTCTTTGTAATAATGACAATTTCATTTGTAAAAAAAAAATAGTCCAAACTTCTCCCTTTCCCCTCCCAAACCCATCGCTACAACCTACAGCCTGTCAGTGTGTCCCCGGGGCATACTGTAAGAAGTCAGTCATGTGTCTCAGAGGAAGCACATGTGATGTCCTCTCTGTTATGTTGTTGTCATTACTGCAATGTCTGATACGTCCCCTTAAATAAGCATGCAATTCCCATACTACTGGTTTCATACTCAAGTTTTAAACCTGCTGTTTTAGCGTACTAAATATCATGTTGGTAAGGATTCTCAAATGCAGCTGAATTTGGTCTAACACTAGTAAAAATGCTAAGCCAACATCAACCAAGACAGCGAAAAAAGCTCAGTTATTTCCAACTTTATTACTGCATACCATTCGCTATATTATTATTTTGGATTTGACCAGGTGCTTGCTCAAGTTAGACATGTTGCCCTGGCCAACTTTACATTTCGTGTTATGAGTTTTGAAAAGTTTAACCACACTTGTGACCACTTTCAGCTTGCCATTAGCCTGACTTCTGTGACTTGAAGTTATAGCTGTAACTGTATGGGAATCAATGCTCTTAGTGTAGTATAGTAGTTTCAGTAATCAAATCCACCCCCGCCTACGTGCAGCATCTGACAGGCATCCGAAAAAAAAGCAAACACTTCTGCAAAGACAGCATAGCGTAGTTTACCTGCTGTTATATCATACTTACATAGAATATAGACTACTACAGATCCTTTTAAGGAAGACTTTGGGGATGTAAATGATGGTTTTCAGGGTTTTCACTGTATAAAACTAATGACCTGTTGATTTTTTCAAATCAAGACTCAATAGTCTAATGGTGGCATAACCGTCAGTACCAAAAAGTATATATTTAAAATGAATATCAAATGGAATCATGACCTTAAAATCAAAGTTAAGTAGAACTGTGGATTTTGAGAATTGTGACACCTTGAATTCGTTTGGTGTCCTTAAAAATACAGTTTGATACGCAGTCGTAATCACAAGTAAAATTGGTGATGGAGAGTGGTTTGTGTCAAGGTCTGGGTAAAGGATATATTCACACAGGTAGCTATAATGTGTCAAATCTATTCACTGTCTAAATGTTGATCATTTAAAACCCTACAGTTCCCTTTAACTCTGTCTCTGGAAAGAAATACCTCTTTCTCTGTGCCTCCCTCCATCTCCCCCTCCTCCTCGGCTCTCACACTCACTCACCTTCCAAAATAAGAAGAGTACAAGTGGTCACAGACGCTATCGGTGGCTAAATTAAATCAAGCAGCACTAGCTAGACTACAGTCACTTCTCCTGTGACTACCCTCCTCCTTCTCCCTCAGCAAACAAATTTTTCCCCAGATAAGATCTAAATGAGTTTTTCCAGGCGGAGGAAGATCCTCCGTTCGGCTGATGGATACTGTGCACGGCTGCGGTGTGACCAACACCCGGTAGTAATCATCCGCCACGGCTATAAGTGCTATGCACAGCGGCCTATGTGAATGTGCGGTTTGTGTGTAAATGAGATAAAATGTGTGAATGAGAGTTGGCACAGCTACGTCCCCCCGCACCCAGCTTCATTCATTGAGAAATACCCAACTGGGCCCCTGCACTGCGGAGCCTCAGTGCCGAGGCTTAGTGTCATGGTGGGCACAGCCGCTTTGAGGCATCGCCACAGGAAACTATGGGACAACAGCATGTCAGGGAGGGAGGTAGTATTCTTATAAGGGGGAAATAGGTGGGTGGGATCCAGTAGCAAATTGGGATGTCGGTAGTGGTGCAACAGTCTGGCTGAGGGAGAATCCCCACATGGATGGATCATTGTAAACCAGGGACAGCAGCCACACATCCAGAGAGACCAATAAAATGATGTGGTATGGGCAGTGGGAGTGTGGGTGAGGCGGGAGAGGAGGGGAGGGAGGGCGGATTATAGACTCCCAGAGGGCTCTGCGATTCACGGGCCATAAAATGGAAGTCAGCAGGACACACTGCAAATCTGGCCAGCCAATATCCAGCATCCCCTTCCCTTCCTCCCTCTTTCGACCCTGAGGATGTGTCTCAGCCGCACGTCACAATGCAACCCCAGAGAGCACGTCCCGTTGTCGGACAATCTCAACTCCCCTGGATGCCGCTTTTCTCCCCCGTTACATTTGCATGTCAGCCGCTGCGGCTTTGTTCGAGATCTGCTTGGTTAAAAAAAAAATAAATAGGAGGATAGATAAGGGAAAGAGACAGTGGAAATCTGCGAAGGCCTTTGCCATCCGGGGAATTAAAAGGCCGCTTTTGTCAGGAGGTTCCCTACTTTCAGATATCCCATCGCATTTTAACCTTGGCAAGGCGAGGACTTTGAATATAAAAGGATTCGCCCAAGAGAATGAAAGAGAGAAAGAGATGTGGAACACTGGCCCCACGTCAACAATAGCCAGGGTTCTTTTGTCCACAGTGTTATTTGAAGTAAATCTCCCTCTGTAATTAGATTGGAGCTGTTTGTGGACATCTTAGGAGAGTGCGTCCGTGTTAAAACAGCAACGCGCGAGGGCCCTTTTAATTTACAGTGCAAATACCTTTCGATTAGCGTGGCGAGAGAGGAGGGGGAGCAGGGACTGAGGCTGGGGGACAATAGAGGAGTCTTTCAATCCTTTTCTTTTTGTTGTTGTTGTTTGAGAGCGGGAAGAGGTTCGAGCAGCTCTCCTGTGTTCCTTAATTGTGAAGCAAGGAGATTAGTACGAGTGCTTCCAACCTTTCACCCCAAACAAAGGCGCCATCAGATCCAGTTGCCTAGTGACACGGGGGTTTCACACCGGCAAATTTAGCCGCTGCCTTCACCGCCACTCCAGCTCCTCGTGGTACATCTTAAAGAGAAGGAATGAAATCTCCAGCCGCCGCTCGTGCACCCCCTATGCAAACCATTTCTGTCCCCATCCGTCTGACAGCGCCCTTAATGGCACCGAGCAGCCACGCTAATGAAAATGGCCGTTCATCCTCACTCCAAGTCTGTCTCTCAGACTCATATAAAAGTTAATGTACCCGTGACAATGACATTCAGAAGACCGTTTAGCTTTGGACAAATGCTGCATTTCTTGGTGGCAAGAGCAGCCGGGCACACAGAAATGTCCTTTTACACTGCGTGCAGCTCAATCAAAGGGCACTTAGCAGTGTCATATTGATTATGGGAGCTTAACCCCCGTCAATCTCTGATGGTTCATTTTGGCAGCCTTCCCGTAGATGGCTTCGATGAGAACAGAACTGCCTAAACAGGACGAGAGGGGTTCCCTCATCTTAAGCCAGTGCTGGTCAATTCTAGCATAACATAACCACAGATATATGCTCATCAGGGGGAGACAGCAGGGTGATTCCTGTATGTGTGTGTTGTCACGACTGTCTCCCAGTCTGCCTCGAGGCAGGAGAAAATCATTAAGAGAAAACAAGCACAGATCCTGGACAATCCCAATTATGAAAATGACATTTAGACCTAATTAATTATCACTCCATTTGAATGTGATTTCAGCTCCCAGCTGATGAGCTGACTCCATCTCTCTATAAAGGAAATGAGCCACTTACCAACCTCACTATAAGAAAACAGCTTAGATCGCTTTACACACAAACAAAGAGGCTTTAATATAATGTCAGAATTATAGGTTATGTGTTATCCAGTGCTTTTAAAACCATTTACAGTAGCCCATATGAACTAATAGAAGGAAAATGCTACATTACATTTAGAGTTAAATGGCAATTTCCAGGCTAGTGGACCTTAATTGTAGTTCATGTTTGTTCCAATAGTTTATTTCAGGAAAGCCAGGAGGGAATTGGGATGCTTGCCAGGTTTTCTTTTTCTTTTCCTTTCTTCTTTTTTCACTTTACTAGATTTACTATTTACTATTTTTGAGTTTTTGTTGAGCTCGGAAGCTAAAACCTGAAAGGTGTGGAGCTTTGCATCTTTCAAGTGAATTTATCACAAATCCCATGGGCTTTACATTACATTATTATGGCATTACACTCCTAACATTTTCAAATCATGCTGTAGTGTTCTGAATTGTCTTAATTTATATTATCTAGGCAGTCTGGTGTCCATTAATTTCAGTAATGTATAAAAATTATATTCAGGGTTCATGCTAAACTCTGAAAAGTCACCTTGAAATGTACTTTTTTGCATGTTTAGGGGCATTTTAAGAGTTTTGAGCATGGTCAGGTGACCTGTGGTGATTTTTGTCATTGTTAACGTTGTGAAGCAGCCACAGGTTGGTTATGTTTAGGCACCAAAACTACTCGTTTAGGCTTAGAAAAGATTGTAGTTTATGTAAATACATTACACAAGTCACACAAGTTATGTTCCATAAGTTAACTTGTGTATAAAAGTTAAAATAAGTTAAGGGTGAAAGTCCTGTGTTTGTTTGAAACCACCCATTCACGCCATCTCTTCCATACGTGGACTTTCTCATTCTTTATACTACGTCACCTGACATTTTTCTCTCTATGAGATTTGTGCATAACGTGACACACCTTTGCTGCATAAGTCTGGACAGACTAAATGGTGTGAAATGTTACACGAAAAGCAAAAAAGCCATTGTGACAACAAGCAAAGTGACGGGCATTGAAGACATTAGCATGTTATTCACACGCCTTTTAATGAGACCAGGCTGCAGCTGTTGATTTCCATTAATTTCAGCTCCAAATAAAAAACATCTTGTAAATATTTTCAAGATAATTGATGACTGTGTGTGCTGGAAATTATCTGTTTTTGCAGCATTATCATCAAATGGTAATGCATTTGTAAGTCAATGGATAACTGAAAGGCAGGAAAACCATATTCAAAAATCACATGCCTCATTGTCTGCTTCCAAAAATGATCAAATGATGCACAAAACTTGCAATTAAGACATGCAAGAACTGCTGGCATGACCCTTTATTTTTAAAACCCAGCACTGTTTGGAAGTCAATGGTTGACTGGAAGGCAGGAAAACACATTCAAAAATAACATTGTTTGTTTGTCATTGTTTGCCTCCTAAAATAGAAAAATTGCATACGACTTGCGATAAATGGCCAAAAACATGCAAAAACAACAAGCCACAGGTGTGTGACTTCATTGAAACTTGTTTGCACTTGCTCTTAAACATAACCCCATATTTCTTAGAAGAGAAGAGAACTGATCTGTGCAGAATAATTTTTACTTTCACTGTACGTGACATTCCTCTACTGGCGCAGCTGAATTTGGCTCTTGAAGCCCATGTGGTGGCTTGAAGCAGCTGCTGTACTTTAAGACAGGGGGAAGAGTGAAACAGAGAGCAGTCATTGAGTTGGGTTTGTCTTGGCGGTGGCCTGCCTAGGACAATACTCCGAAAAGAAACTCAAGTGGGACCCATTACACCCCACTGAGGGCAGACTCTTATCAGTTAATAGCAGGTTTCCCCCTGAGAGCAGATTGTTTTGATAGATGGCACCTGGTCAAGCCTTCGCAACCAGCCATGGAAAAAAAAAAAGAAACACTAGTGTATGTAAGATAAGCTCTGCGGGGAACAGAAATAAAACGAGCATCCTGTGAGTGTTAATTTGTACATGGAAATGGAGTAAAAGTACACATGTGGCTGATGATTTCCAGCTGAGTCACTGGACTTTCTTGTTTCACTTCTTTCATTACCTGCTGATAGTAACAGTCCTTTGCATGTTTGCTCAGGTGCGGTGTTAGCAGTGAATCAGCACTTCACCTGATTAGACGGCATTCTTGCCACAAATTACACATTTTATTATGTGCTCTATTCGGAGAGACTGCTGTGACCAGGAATGCTTTGATCTTAGTCGCTGTTGACTTGAGCACCCTGAGTTGTATTAGTTGTCTTTTTTTTTTAATCATAATTTTTAGCCTTCTGCTCGATCTCAGCTGCTGTTTACGACAGTTCCTGCTCGCAGCTGCCATGGACAGAGTGGAAAACGAGTTAATGTGCATCAGGTTGACGCACAAACCGAGCTTGCCCGATAATGAGTGAAAATTCGAGTTCAACTGTTAAAAAATAGAATTTCCAACTAATTTACAGCTCTAATAGGACACAAGTGGCTGCTAAACATCCGTTGACGAGCAAAAAGCCTACACAGAAACAAGAATAGGTTATTTAAATTTCTCTAATTAAAGTGAGTCTAACTAGCAGAGAGAAAGAGTCAAAATAAAGAACTACAGTGTGTTGTAGCGCTGCCTTCTAAAGATAAACTATTTGTTTTAACTTAAAAAAGTTACTGTCCAGCAGGGTCGCAAATCTTCATGCCCAGTCATTTTTTTCTTTCCCCTGTATAAATTGTTGCATTTATTAACGGTTATCAAATAACAAAGGCTAAAGTTAATATTCATGCTTGGGCTGCAGTGTTTATAAAATGTCATAAAATAGTGAAAAATGTCCATCCCAGTTTTTCAAAGTCCTAGGTGATATCTTTAAATCTCTCATATGCCACAGATATTTAGTTTAATTTAATAATGAGCTTGAAAAAAATGAAAAGCTGAGCTTAAGATATTAAGTTAAACTACATAAACAACATTAAAAAAAAATCCTAGTACATACAACAGTTAAAAGAAAGTTTTGAAAATAAATACTAGAAAAGCAAGAATAGGTTGTTTACGTTACTTTTATTAAAGTAAATCTACCTAGCAAAATCCAAAAGAAAGCACTGCATGATATGTTTACACTACACTGTAAAAATAAACTATTTGTGTTAACTTTAAAAAGTAAGTGTCCAGACTGTCCAGGCAATTTTACGTTGACTAAATTTGAAAAGACAAGGTGAGGTAATATTGTAATAATTCAAAACAAATAAACTTTTCTCGTTAAATAAACTTATCCACTCGTTCTTGAGAAAACATGTTCAATAAGCTAAAAAGTTGGACTTGATATGAACTCTTCAGTTACACTGATGAACATCATTAATGATGAACACATCATTTCAAAAGATTTCAGTTTTGAAGACATCATGTTTGTAAGTTCTGAAAATAAATAAGTACTAGAAGTTTAATTAACTCAAATCAAATAAAACTATTTGCTTCAGGTTAATGATAAAAGATCAGTTGATCCCACTAAATTATAGCATGATTTATTTTACAGTGTGTCATCTGTGTATCAGATCAAAGTTTCAAACCCACATCTCACAGCTCATTCATAGTTAGTCTTTTTGTCCTAAACTGGTTCAACAAGATCCGTAACACTTATCTGACTCACAGGCCTTTGTTTACAGGCCGACATAATTTATGGTCAAAGATTGCTGAAGGACCAGAAAGCCTGAATCTCTTTAGATTTTTTTGTCCTCAAATTACGCAAGATGATGCCAGTCTTGACGTCAAACCAGCACAGAGTGTACCAAGCGTGTCGGGTTTGCCGTCATTACCTCTAAACAACATTATGAGAATCTTGGCTGAAGCAGATGAGCTGAATGCTGTACATTATTGAATGCAATATAAGCCACTGTTGAATATTAATGATTTCATATAACGAAAAGAAGAGAAAAAGAGGCTGTGTATCAGCATATTAAAGGTTAGAATGAAATGCAAAGTTGTGAGTTTGTGTTAAAGCCCAGACTGATTCAAGAGCATTAAAACCACTGATGATATTTCCCCAGTGATGTCAGCAAGTCAGTGATTGCTGCGCACCTTTGCCTGTTATCATTGCTGCCCTTCATTCCTGCTCTCCTGACTCTCATATGTAAATGTTCTCTTGGAAATTAATTTAGCATTTAATTATGTATTTATTCACAAGCAAATACGCCAAAAGTCTCAGTGGTGTCAGCAGCACACTCGGCCAGCTGTTCGCTGTACGCTGACCTTGACTAACTTCTACAGCTACGGAGCAACAGTGTTATTATAAAGGAAAAAATCTGAAGTTATCTGCACAGCAATATCATGTAGTCAGGTGCTGGTCAGACATATAGGAAGTACAAAAAGAAGAAGAATGGGGAATGCTGCATGCCAAAAAAAAAAGATTGATTAAAACTTCTTTAACTTTATAGCAACACTTCATATGACTGCCAAATGTTTTACAAACATACTAATAATGCAGTAATATATAATTATAGTTAAAAGCACTCAGAAATATTCATAATGCTGTATAACAATAATCGTAACACATAAAGTATCATAATACTCATTTTTTGGTATAGTATATATTTACTTTATAATAATTTTATAATGCATCATAGACATCATAATGTGTTATGATTATTGTTATAAATCATTCTTAATATTTATGAGTGCATATAACTACAGTTATATATTGTATAAGCAAAGTATAATGCATTTTTAGTATGTCACTTTGATATTTTAAAAAAGTGTTTCCAAAACTTAGTTTTTGGAAGAGGATGTTACCTTTGACATGCACAAAAACATGAGAAAAATAAATAAATCCAAAATTAGGCTACACAGATGTATAAATGTGAAGCTGAAAACATATAGTCACATTGCATATGCAATATGACTTATTAAAAGTTGTCATAAATCTAGAAACTAAATAAAATACAACAAATTACCTTTTTTTGCGGTAATACATTCCAAAAAAAATCCAATATAGGTCCCATATTATAAAGGTTCAACTGTTCTTTTTCTATGTAGGTAAATATGATGATATTTATTATCGCACAAAAAAACCCTTGAAATGTATCATCTAGTTTTGAAGGAGGCTCCAAACAAACACTCACAAAATGTCAGACACAGAACAGTAACAGACACAATATATAACACAACAATGACAGAATGAACAACAACCACAAACAACCAGACAGACAACATACTGAAAAGCAAATTAAAAAAAGAACTAAACTTAGAATACATACCATCAAAAAGGAAGGAGGAGGATTAATGTTAAAATAAATAAAGAAATGATCAAACATATGATTTAAATGCAGTGTTCAAAGTGTGGATTTGTTTGAGTTAAATTGCCTCTTCCTTGTCACTACAGTGAGCTGTAAAAGAAAACTTGCATCTAGTCCACATAAAGAAAAATATTTAGCTGCACTTCACAGAAACATGTCAAAATACAAGAATTTATCTGTATTTACTTTGAACAATGAGATATGTGGAATTTAGACTAAAAATATTTAAAAATGTCAGGTGAGAATAAACATTCAGAGCAAACACAGGTTGTTTCTGTATCCTTTATTGTTTGTGTTTCTTTAGCAGCTGTTTGGCATGTTGAATTATTTGACATCTTCTACATTTTTGACATCATGTTTTATTAGCGGAAGCTTTTTTATCAGCAACAGAGATGTTTACTGTAAACAGCAGGAAATTTAAAAACTTTTTGTAAGGATCTGTGCAAATAGTTTGACTGATTTAATGAAAATTCTGGCATTTTTCAGAGAAAGTATGTGCTTTAACTACATGTTGAAGGAGTTGAGCTTTTGTCAGCTCTAGTTTTCTGTGGATGGAGTGCTTCTTTGCTGTGGACCATTTTAGGTTAATGCATCACTTGACACTAAACTTTAATTTAGGCGAAGAGAATAAAGTTTAAAAAAAAATCTTGACTAGCTCAGCTTTTATGTCTGAACCCCCCCACCACCACCACCTTTGGCCAAAAAAGAAGTATCCTACAGAGGAATGTTTGGGGGTTGGTCCACTCGTCCAAACCGTGGTGTCCCCTTACAGTCCGGCTGACCAGCAGGCTCTGGGAGGTGATTGATTGGGTGGTGCTGGGGCCACCAAGGGCCCTTTCTGCAGCTTTAGAGGTTAGGGGTCACCTCCTCTGCAAATCTGCTTCCTTTTGTACAGTCGCAACACCGGTAGAGCCGCGTCACATCAACCCCCCCCCCTTCCTCCTCTTTCTCTGTCCCTCCTCCCTCTCGTCTTCACCCTGGGAAAATGGGGGAGGCGTCAATTAAACCTTTTCTCTCTTTCGCTTCAGTTCTCTCTATCTTCTGAAGTTGCTCCTTTAAAAAAAAAAATTCTTTAGGTTTAAATGCAAAGAGGCGCTCAGGGCCAAGCCGCGGCGCTGTTAAAAAGGGTTTGTTAAGGTTTCCTCAGAATAAAACTAATGATAATGGAGCATGCAAGCTGTTGTAGAAACACTGCTTAATGGATTACTTAAGCAAGCAATTAGCAGTACACTAGCACCCAGATATCAGCATCTGAATGGCTTAAAATATGTGTCAGTTGTAATGAAGCTGTGTGGCAATTACTCTTCTTAATAGATTGATGTAAAAGCGGTTGGACTGAGACATTGATATAATGAAAAAAAAGCATCTTCTGCTTTCTCCAGTGCTGTTTACAAGGTTTCAAACTCAACTCTGGAAAGTTTAAGTTGTATAATCCCTCCCTAACCAATCAAAAGCCAAACAGAAATCTTAAACCATAACCAATTGAGAGAAGGGGGGAAGAGTTTGAGCTTTACGGCGATCCTTAAACACCAGAGCAGAGAAGAGCCCTGCAATGTAATCCTTTGATATGTAGTCAGTCCGAAGGGTTTGCCAAGGGATAACATTGCAATTCAGAAAATGTGGCTGGTCCTTGGCCCTCAGGGGCCAAGCCTTTGTGGTCACAGGACCAGGATTACACTTTAACCCCCACTACCACCACAAGCAACCGCCCCCCCAACCCCACCCCTCCAGCCGCCCTAGCTAAGGCCTGAGGTCAGGTGAAAGGCCAGGAATCTTAAACAGGGTAGAAAAGGAGGGAAAGGAGAAAAAAAGAGAAAGTCCGTCTTTTAAACATCACAAAATGCAGCGCTTTGACTGGATTTCATTTGGATTCCACCACTGAAGACCGTAGCTGGTGCTTTGTTCCTCACCCATAAGTGCATGCAGGGTCTTTTTTATACATATCCACATCTCCATTCAAGTAAATGTAAAGGACTGGGGTTGTTTGAACTTTAATAGCTCACTTTGAAGCAAACTCTGAGAGAAATAACACTGACCATCAGCAGCTGCAAATGTAAATGTATAATTACATCAACTTTGCATCAGATGTATACAATAAATTAATGAAGTACGAATGGAGATGGGAATTGATCAGATTTTATAGATACCAATTCCATTATCAATTCTGCGTCCAATTCTTTATCAAATCCCTCATTAATTCCTGATCAATTTTAGTTGAACCGGTTGTAGTTGTCTGTCATCATCTAAAATGGATGAAGTGAGAGAATATTTGTACATCATTAGCCAAAGAAAGAGTCTGCGAAGCTAATGTCATGGAATGAAGCCACGCTTCGTTCTTCCTTTCTGCCATGACACCTTCATGCTATTTTTTTTAGTGTAGATGTACGTGTAACTGTCAGAAAAACATGCTGCTGTTGATAGAAGGAAGTGATCAGCTCAGAGTCATTTGATTAAGTTAAGGTAGGAAGAGTCTATGATACAATTTTTCCAATTTGGTATTAAGGAAACCAATCTGAAGGTTAGGAATCTGCAAGGGAAGGTTAGGAAGCTTCTAATACAGTGCCTGAATTTTAAGTTAATAGAAAGGAAGACTAATCCAGTATAGCTGTCTGAGTTGAGACGTAGGTATCTATTGTCTGGCAGATGACACCTGTGTCTCTATTAGACTTCTATCTGTTGTCATGGACTGAAAGTTTAATATAACTGAGGTTTTTCTTCAACAAAGGATTTGTCATCCATAAAAATGAAGGCTGTATGTGGAGTCTACCTTGAGCACAGATATTGTCCCTGTTACTGACAAAGAAAGTTGCAAGATTATGTCCTTCAAGGACGTAGAATTAGGTAGGGAAGGTATGAGCTTTCAAGTTTAACAAGATTGCATCCTCTCCCTCAGTATGCCTCACTTTGGTTTGGTCCACCACCTACCTGTAGCCACAAGTCTCTTTTTACTGCCAAAATATTTACTGTAATGTATAAATTAACTGACTAGCCACAAATCTTGTGAGCTGTTCAGACCATCAATGGGAGAGAGAGAAATATACACAAATCTGTTATTTTTGAATTTATTCCCATACAAGCTGTAATCTTAGTCAGCACTCCTCTGGCAGCATCTTTCTTTCCCCCCTCACACCATGTAAGATCATTGTTGGGCAAGTTACTGAAATCTAGTAAATAGTTACACTTTCTAGTTACTTCTCTCAAAAGTAGCTGAATTGCTTTGCAAGTTACTGCAAGTAGAAGTAATTAGTTACCAAGGAAAGTAACTTCTGTGTTACTTTTATATGTCTGCTTCAATTCTCCGGTGAATGCAAACACAGATATATTGTTGTAGTGTAGCTATATTCTTTTATTTTATTGTAGCTCTTTTATTATCATCGCAGCTATATTAGTGTAGCTATAATGTAGCGAAACGACTCATGAAACCCCCCATCGTAGCTCCAACTAGGACATATTTATTGACCCCACCAACCGTGGCATGAAATATCGGCTCTTGATGTCACTAAGTTCCTCTTTTTTTGAGTATTTTCTACTTGAAACAAAAACTTTTTTTCTTTTACTTTACTTATTCTTTACTGCAATACTTATACGTTAAGGAATAAGTCTTTAAAACAGGAGGCAGTCTGAGCTGTTTTACTGTTAGTTAAGTGTCTGATGTTAAACTTATCTCATTCTCATATTATCCAATTAGCGACAGAGGAATATAATGTTCACACCAATCCTGTCCGCAACACATGATGAGTGTTTTGTGCTGATTTAATGAAAATTGAAGAGGGTGTGTTGTCTCCACAGACAGAATCTCTGTTACAAATCAGCCCATTGTGGCTGCCTGATAGCGTACTGCTCAGTCACATGTATAAAGTCAGAAATGCTGCCTCTGTCTCTGTGTGTTCGCTCCTGCCCACCCAAGTGTGTGAGCGGAGGTTGTGTTTGTGTCTGGTGTGTGCTGCCGTCGACTGTGTGTCACTCGGCCTGTTCGCGGGCCAGATGTATAGAGGAAGCGATGGTGGTCGAAGTGGGAGAACCCCCCAC
>JAJHUR010086198.1:0-34377 GCA_027495735.1 Lutjanus campechanus | reverse complement strand
CAAATGCAGATGTCTCTTTTTTCTCCCAGCTCCAAAAAAGCCCTCCAGAGTAGATAAATCTAAAGAAGCCAGTCTGACACAGCTAGAGAAAATCTAAGTTATTCAACATATGGTGACATGAGACCATAAACTCTGCACGGCTGAGAGCTCCTGTGTGGCAATAAAGATAAGAAACAAACGTTCTGGTCTCAACAGAAACAAAAAATATACAAAAGAAAGAACAACAGACTGTCTGTTTGGGAAAACTGAAACAAAATAAGTCCCGTTTTTATATCAGCTGTTAGACATGATAGAAGTTCTGAGAAAGAAACCTAGAAAACATAATCTGAAGAGAATAATGAAAAACTCCAATTATGACACATCAAATCACTTCACTTCAAAATCGAGGTCCTGTGTATCCTGACCAGTGTTGAGGATAACGCTTTACAAAGTAATATAATGTAGATAAATATATTAGTTCAGTGTCTTTTTACTGGGCATCAACCACACGTTTATGCATGTACTAAAAATTAAAATAGACTTAAGTTTAAATAAATGTGTCAGGAGGTGGTTACGCCTGTGAGACACGGCTGAGACGTCAGCCTACACGGAGACGCAGACATGAGGTGAACGGGAATCATCGAAATGTTTTTTGTTTGTTTGTTTGTTTTTTATAACTATAAGTGTTACGATATAGGAGCGTTTGCGGGGATTCTGCTATGAAACAACATCTTCTTCCATTTCATAATGCACAGTTGTACTTCCACAGTTATTTTGGTGAAATAACACAAAGGTAGTGTAGTGCGTACACAGACAGTAATACTGAAAGAAGCCGTCAAACATATTTAGAAATATGCTCATTCACTTTATTGTTATGAGTTAGACGAGAATATCTATATGACTCCATGTCTGTGCAGTTAATATGAAGCTACAGCCAGGAGACGGTTAGCTTAGCTTAGCATTAAGGGAAACGGGGACACCGCAACAATCATTTGGACTTTAACTTCCCAGAATCTGTTGTCTGTGTTTTCGTATCTGTAAATATTTGTTTGTCCTCAGTGGTCTGGTCTGCAGAGTTGAGCTGAAATCTGTAGATTTCCACCAACGACTAAATAAACCTGCGTCTGTGTGTGTGTGTGTGTGTGTGTGTGTGTGTGTGTGTGTGTGTGTGTGTGTGTGTGTGTTCAGACATTCCTGACCCCACTCAGAGCTCTCAGTAACACAACAAGGCTTTCACTTGAAGCCTGTTTAATATTCAGTCTGTCTCTCTGAAGCAGACACACACAGAACAACTACTACAGTCCTGCACAGTTACTCTTGTTTTCTTATTCGAAGAAAAACATGAATGAATGAAGTTATAGAAATAATCCCATGTGTGGACTGAAACAGAGTGAACAGTGTGTATGTGTGTGTGTGTGTGTGTGTGTGTGTCCACACCTCAAACTGTGGCCAGTTCATGCTCATGCCCGGTCCGTGGGTGTTCCTCCACCATCTGAGATCTTCAGCATCATTGGCTGCTTGGATGGTCTGACCCAGGTCACAGTACAGGGCTTTGAACCTGTTGGACAAAGTGACTGTCAGTCATCACACCTACACATATTCACCCTCTTCTTCCTCAAAATTCAGTCTTTAAAAGTCGCAGCAGGCAGCGGTTTTCACCCAAAAAAGCTCTAAAACCCCTGTGAACAGCAGCAAACAGCACACAGACACAGTCAGAGCAGTGGAGCGGAGGCACAGTAGACAGATATTTCCCCTCAGGGCTTCGTAGAGACCAAGCATGAATATTTGACTTACATTCATTAATCAGGTGGACACAAACAACTCTAAATAAATGATAATGTTGCTCCATAACCGCTGGATATTTAAATAAATAAGCAACTGTTTACTGACAAGTTTAACATATGACTGTAAAAGGTGTGTTCACAGCTCGTTTCTGCTGAAAACAAGTGGCCTAAAAATTTGCATTTATTGCAGGTTTAAAGTAAGACAGATGGTGGTGAATCTAAAAATACAGAATCACTGGTGGAGAACAAATGACAGGTCGGCCTCAGCTTATCTCATCAACGTGACTGCTGTGTTGTTAAGTTAAAGCTCCGGTAATTGATTTTTTTTGGTCACCTCAGTGGAGCACAACAAGCCGTAAACACGACGCTGACGTTAGGGCTGAAACGATTCTTCGAGAAACTCATCTCTTCATTCATGACTCATTTTTGTGGCAGAGTTACAGTGTTCATGGCACTTTTACATTTACTGCAGCAGGTTCCTGCTTACGATGTGTATTCTGGGGGCTGGACCTTTAACTTAAACCTCCACTTAAAAGTGGAATTTCCAGATAAGACTATTGTATATGCATATTTTCTAGTCGGTGTTATCAGCTCTGTGCTGGTTTGTTTACACTCAGAAAAGATATGAAGCAAAAACCTGCATCTATTCATCTGCAGCCAATCTTCCCGGGAGCTGCAGGTAAATGAATGAGGGCTGTTTGAAAACTATACTTGTGTAATTCTCACACATAATACAACACTACACTACACTAAGTCTACTGTAAAACAATAGCGTCCATTACCCCTTTTCCATACACATGAACTGGCCTGGCTTGACATGGTTTGACTCAGCACGTCTTTTAACTGAAGACGAGCTCAATGAAGCTCAAGCTGAGTGGCTGTAAAGTGGTGGATGAACGGTTTATATACGTCTCTGGGATAAAGTCACTATTTTCTGAAATTCTTCACAATAAAAGTCCTCTGTTGTATTTTTTTTAATTATTTATTTATTTAAACGCTTTTATTATGAAGCAGCAAAAACAGGGAGTGTCTTAATTCAGGGTTTAATCAGCAGCAGCAACTTAAAACGACTTCTACACAGCTGAAAGTACGAAACCACGAAACACCCATTTTTATACATCTATCAAAAAAATGCCAAGATTATCTCCAGCACTGATGTGTTTCATCACAGTACATCAATATAATGTAGTTAAGACCTCAAAAACCTCTTTAAGAAACATATTAGAGCCGGTCTTGACAGGAGGAACGATTACAGCGCCCAAACATGGTTTAAAGGTACATATGGTGTCTCACTTCAGGTAATGAGAGACTCCATAAAGTGAAGTTTGTGAGAGCTCAGTCTGTGAGTCTGGACTCAGGGGTTTGGACTGAGGTCACTGTAGGAGGGCAGGTGGTCTCTCATTAGTGTCTCTGTACTTCAGCAAACAACTTCAACTGTTAACTTTGATCTTTGATTTTAGAGACTAAACCATTTTACTCTAAAGCAGACCTTAAATAAACCAAAGACAAACAATAAAATAAAAGTCACTGGATGATTCCCAGAATTAATTAAAGATGACATTTTGTTCAATATTTGGACAAAGATCTCGTTGGACTTTACCGATCATGGTTACCGTGGTAACAGTGGCTTGTTTAAATAGAATATTGGGTCAATAGTTAATGGACAACAACATCAGTTTCCTATTAACTCCTGTGTACATACACACATTTTCACACACATCTAATCCTTGATAGTTCTGCATGCCTTCATTCTGAGTCATCAACCTAATCACTTTTTTATTCTGTTCAGGTGTGTGTGTGTGTGTGTGTGTGTGTGTGTGTGTACAGTATGTGTGTGTGTGTCCTACCCCTCTCTGGCGGACAGGTCGAGGTGTGTGTGGATGTCCAGCAGGACTTCTTTAAAGAAGCGCAGCCTCTTTCGCTCGGCCTCCTGGGTGAGGTCGAACACCTGCTCCATGTCCTCCATGTAGCGAGGGTTACAGCGGTTCAGCTCCTCCAGGGCCTTCGTGTAGCGATCCTTCGCCTGCCACATACACACAGACACACACATACAGCACATAGTGAGCTACTGTACAACCCGTTATCATCCTTTATTCAGAGAAATGAGGAAAGGAAATGTGCCTCTGTGTGATTAAACCTAAAGATTGATGGCTGCTCAGTTAGTGAGCAGCGTGCACACTGAGCGACTTAATTAAAGTGTCGCTCTGTTGTTGAGAGGCTGTGATTGTGTTTACTGTCTGTAATGATAAACAACAGGGATTATGAATGATGTTGAACCTCAGAAATTAATATCAGTATTTACAAGGATTTTTTGCTAAATGCACTGTCAGAAAAACAGCATTTTTCACACGTCCATGTGTGTTGAAAACTAGGGATGGGCTTTTCAAAAGAAAAGAAACTACATGATATTCACCCCCTCCACATGCACACCCACCCACACAGAGACTGAGAGAGAGACAGAAATGACTGTGCACAGTTACTGTAGACTGACAGATATACCAGCTTTATCTGTTACCTTCTAAGGATTTCTGACACTGAACCAGTTACAAACAGACTATTTCATTCTTTTTTTTCTCGTCGGTACTAACTAGCCTTTAGCAACCCACATTGCTCATAAACAAGAACTTTTCTTCTGCACCAGCAAAACCACAATATGCAACCTTCCAATGTTTAGGCTGCAAACTGAGCATCTAGTCCATCTCAGAGTCACGGCGCTGTAGCAAATGATCCACTGCCCTCATGCAGGAAAGCTCCAAACTGAAGATGCCACACACACAAACGAAGGAAAAAAATATATAGAAAAGACTACAGTCGCATACAATTCAATTTTTTATAATTAATGGCTATTCAAAAATCATGACCTATCCCTACTGATAATACTGAAACAAAGCCACCTTCTCTAAACCACATTAATGCTGAAGTGCAACATCTACCTCCAATTTAAAACAAAAGTATTCAAAAATAAAATAAAAAATTCAACCCAACCCAAACTGATCTTCAAAATATTTAAAACTAATCAAATTAACTCTTTTTGTTTAGACAAAGTTGTAGCCAACAAAAGTCTGCGCTCACTCGGTGACAAATACAACACCTTTCTTGCAGCTGCTCCACCATAAGAGCCTCCAGGAGACTGATTAAGGAAAACTTTTAAGAAGAGCAGCAGGAAGTGATCGATTTGAATTAGCAGTAACACTAAGCGAATAATATACCCATGACACAGCTGTAGGGCATTCAGTGGTGATTGGTGAAAATTTCAAAATTACCTATCAACTCAAATGCTTCACGACCACCTCTGAACCCCACAAAGCACAACAGATCGATAGCGATCGACAGTTTGGTGATCACTGCTCTTCTGTTTGTGGCTGGAGAGCAGGCTGGATGTGTGCGTCCTGATGAATGAGTGATGTCGAAGTGCTTTTTAAAGCATCTTTTTTTCCCGAAACTGGACAAATGAGTCATGATATTGGATTTCATTTCCTTGTTTGGAGAGTCTCCGGTTGCCTGACACAGTTCTGTGCACAGAGTTTGTCTCAGGATTTCCCTGTTTTTGGTTGATCGTTTCCCTCTTCAGGAGTTTCTTCTGTGCCGTTGGGTTCGTGCAGAGCAGAGAACGGAGGAAGACAAGCCTGGTCATGTTTCAAAAGTAAAAAAACACACACAGGTATGTTTTTCTGGACTCACTGACACACCCAGACTGCTACGAGTGGAGCTACGCATGGGACTGTGTGTCAGTGTGTGTGTGTGTGTGTGTGTGTGTGTGTGTGTGTCTGTCAGTGTGTGTATGTGTGTACTTTCTCAGCCTCCTGGTTGCAGCGCTCCGCCCGGGTCGAGTATTTGCGGACTTCCTCCTGTGACTTTGTTGGATCGGCCTTGGCGTGCGTTTCCCTGGTAACCGCCGTCCACTCCTCCTTCCTGGCCTGATGGTAGCTCTTCTTACTGGTCTCCACCTTCACACACACACACACTTACACTTTGATTTGCTGTTGTAATCAATACAGCTCCTATTACATACACAACACCTCATTAAGCTTCTTAAAACACAGTCTTGTTTCCTCATCGACACGTTTGATTTACTAGTCTAAGATTAGAAACATGATTCACTCACAAACACTCATCACTGTGTTTTGTCAAGTATAAATAACTTTGGCATAGTGGCTCATAGTGGCGCACTATGTCTATGCAAACGCTTCCAATGTTATTTGTACAAATATTACAACATTTTAGATCATTAAATATTTGTGAAAACTCTCCAGCTCATTCAAAACTTGGCTTCAAGACTTCTAACAAATTCTAAGAGACACATAACTCCCAACCCTGCAACATTAGAATGGCTACCTTATGCATATAGAATTTATTTTAAACTTTTACGAGTTACTTTTAAAGCTCTACACAGCCTTGCTCCTACCTACATCATAGATTTACTTGTGCCCTATGAGCCCAGCCACCACCTGCACTCCTCAGATGTGTTCCATTAACCTTTGGTGTCAAATATAAATCAAGCTTCACTGACACACTACCGACTGTACCACAAAGCACTCAGGCAGACCTCTCTCACCTCTTTCAGTTTGCGGACCCAGGGTTTCTGTGCTTTGCGGAAGCCGTCATCAGCATCTTTGGTCTCCCTGAAGCCTCCCATCATCTGCTTGTGGAAGGCTTCCTTCTGCCAGTTACGCGTCTTCTCGCTGTCCTCGCCTGCCAGCCGCTCCCGCAGCTCCAGATGCAGCTCGCTGAGACGATCGGCCGCCTGCATAAAGGCGTGCCATGCTTTCTCTAGCGTACCGTACTGAGGACCTGAGGCACAGGTGTGAGAATATAGATATATAGAATATAGAGTAGTTCATAGATTAGTTGCAACAAAACCTAAATCTTTAGTTATATGAAGAGAATTGTTTGCAGAACCAGCAGTATAAGAGGTCAAACATGCCCAAAACACACCAAAGGTGAAATATTGAACTTTGTCCGCTGCAGCTTGCACCCCAGCTCACCTTTCTCCACAGTGCTCCTCCACCTCTTGGCCCAGTCGCTCAGCTGCAGAGCGTAGCTCTTTTCTATCTTCGCCCTCTCCTGGAAGCAGCTGACCAGCTCGTTACACAGCCGGTTACCATCGTCTATCCGCTTCACCGTCCTTTTGTAGTTCCCCGGCTGCAGAGGGACACGACACACACAACCAGTGAGGAGACAGAAATAAGACTGAACTGGTTAAAATCCTTTTCCTCCCTTATATCAGTCGGTTTCTCAATTTAATTTATGTTACTGTGTCAACATGCAAAGTTTAGTGTTACCACTGCAGGGTGTTTAGTGGAGTTATGATGATGTACAGAAGACTGAAATAGAAATAAAAGTGAAAGAGAACAGACAGAACAGAGAGTGAGAGGAGTTGAAGGTATGTAGTTTTTCCAGATGGAGGGCTGTGAAGCCGGCAGTCAGTCAGCAGGGACTCATTATGTGTCTGTGTCTCTGTCTAAACATCACACACCGACACGCTGCCTTATCTTCAACCTCCGGCTGATCATATACAACACTGATAGTGTTATATAAATATACTTTATGAAGGATTTTATTGACACACTGTATCTGATCTGGTTAAATAATACAAGTGTAGAGATAATAATGTGTGTTTTTTTAAGTATCTGATTTAGTAATGGCAGCCGGGGAGGCTGTGGCTCAGTCAGTAGAGCGGGTCGTCCACTAATCACAGAGTTGGTGGTTCTGTCCACATCGAAATGTCCTTGGGCAAGGCACTGAACCTCAAATTGCTCCAGATGGTCAGACCAGCACGTTAGCAGGTTAGCACCATCTTAGCTCGTCCCTCATGTGTAAAAAGGTGAATAAGAAGCAAACTGTAAAGTACTTTGAATAAAACTGCTATATAAATGCAGCCATTCATGTGAGAGCACATTTTACCACTTCAGTGCACAATGTGATGATTGGATAATCCATCTTTCTGAAATTAGTGTGTGTTGTGTGTGTGTTCCTACTGTACCTCCCAGAAGCTGTCAGAGCTGCCCAGGTCGCTGAGGTCTCCATTGGAAGACATTTTGCGGTCGGCCTTACAGCACGGAATGATGGCGGCTACAGAAAAGACTGCAGGGAAACAGAGAAAATACCATTTATTACATACAGCTGCTTTCCAGTCACAGATTACCTCAACTCAAAGAGGAGGACACAGACATTATGAATAAGTACATCCATCAAGCACTTTTACACAGTAAAGTCCAGTTCAAATGGATCTAATGCAAAGAAATAAACAAACAAACAAAAAAAATAGAATGCAACAAAATGAGAACATAAATAAGCTACGCAATAATGATTTGGACCTTATTACTGTGGAACTGCTGTCACACACTTTAAAACTGACTTAATGAAATAAAGTACACAAAGTAGGAATCTTTTGACCTAATTATTGGAGAAAATACCCCTGTTGACATGTATATACATGGCTTATACAGATGAATCATATGGTCGCTTCCTGAACAGATTTCACAATCAACGGATAGTAGTTGTTAGTAGTTTAGCCTTAGAAATCATGGTTCACCAGAGTTCAACTGACAGCTTTCACATCAGCAAATCATCCGTACTAACCTGGCAAACAAACCTGAGTTCATTTTAACCAAACAAAATAAGTTAGGTGTGAAAGCAACCTTAATCTCTAGAATGGGTCCAGCTCAAAAAATGCAGTCTTCTTATTTGACCCTCCTTGACTGATATAAACTCACGTCTTTCAAATGTCATGCGCCTTTTTTGCCAACTGCTGTTTCCAAGATCAAGAATGACCTTTGAAACTCAACTTTTCAGCTAACATGGAAGAGACTTGATTTAAGTGCATTCAAGGCTGCAGAACAACAATTAAGATTGTTTTGTCCAGAATATCAGGGTTATTTCCTCAGATTTCACAAAGCTTCTCCACAGCCATAAGACTGTTTTTAAGCACTAACCATTACAGGTAAACTGATCTTTATGTGTAAAAATTTGTGAAATCCCCCTTTAAAAAGGCAATAGTAATACAAAAATACAATTTAAATACCTAAAATGAAAAAATCTAAATGTGAAATGAATGTATGATAAAATCTAAATGCATGCATTGTATGTAAAGGGGTCTGAGGACTTTAATGATTTCAGAGATTTATAAAAGAATATATCTTCTCTATTTTGGGCATCAAACCTGTGATCTTTCAGACTCACTGCTCCACTGTGCGCAGCTCCACGTCAGTCTACACAGAAAGCTACAGAGTCTTCACCGCTCGCTGCCCACAGTGCCGTTTTCCCAACATCTTTGCCCAACTTTCCTTCAGTACACAACTGGACAGTGTGTCTCTTACAAACACTGATGCTCTGTCTCACACATCCGCTCTGTTACTGAGGCAGGAATCTGTGTCAACCATCCTGTTCATCCACAATGGATCTCATTCATCGGAGAAGAGATGCACAAATATTTGTACAGTGACATCTCTGACAATAACTCGCAGATACAAATCATTTTTAACTTCTAGGAAGGATGAGATCTACCCTGAAGAAGACACCACCTGTACCCTAAAACGCCCTGTGGATTTTTCGTGTAAACAATCAAAAGTTAGGTTTACATTCAGTATTTCTCACCAGAACGCATTGTGTGCACCCTTGAGCTCTAAGAGATGTGCTGAATGCATTTCCTTCCTCCTACAACATCTGCAAAACGGAATTTTTAACTGTTATGAATCTTGCATTGTTTATACCCATGTTTGATTGCTAGCACTCTTCTTCTCTGCCTTCAGTGATGTAGTTCAGCATATCTTGGCATGTTACCGCTACCTGTATATCAGTGGAATTGTCAAGAATGTGTATCATGTGTGCACAGCCATGCATGTGCATCCTCAAGATAAACACAACAGCTTCATAGCAAGCAGGTCAAAAACTCCGCAGGGAACATTTAAAGTCCAATTAAAAGGGCAGAAATTATTCTTTTTTTGTAACAAGAACTAAAGCAAGGGTTCCAAACCTTGGAATCTGGACCCCTCAAAGGGTCTCAAGATAGAACTGACTGGTCACAAGATGATTAAAAGGTTAGTTTGGCCCACTTATTGGGGAGGTTAAAGTACACTGTGATTACCTATATGCACAGAAATTTTCTGTTTACATAGATGATAAACAACAGTATTCAAACAAAACATTTATACTGTAAATATAACATATTTTTTTCTTATTTGGGTGGAGAACACTGGATAATGTTATTTACAGAGCAGCAGATCTGTATGATGTAGCAGAATAAACATGCTATTTAAATTCAGCAGTGCTCCAACATGACCCGAGGGGACTTTTTCAGCTCTGCAGTTAATCTGCTGATGAACCCAGTTCCCCGCTGCTGTCAATAGTTCACTGTGACCTGACTTCTCTATACATCGACTTCCTCCACGCTGCTCTCCCATTGGACAAAACCTTTTTTCAAGGCCAGGCCTGTTCCTGTGGCAGACACAACAACCTGATAGGAAAACATGCCACTACTCCAAACTTGACTGTGTGCAGTAAACCAGAACCACTACTGAAGTCTTGTTCCTGTCAAAGTCGATTTGAGTAAAGCCAGTTAAAGCTTTGCGCATTTCATTTTGGTCCATGCACTACTACTGTGGTTGTAGAAAATGGAAACTGGCACGGTCTTCTAACAGATATTGAGAATGATCAAATAAAAGCTGGTACCTACTGCAAAACTTCCATGGGGAAAAACTAGAACTTAAAGGCGCCTTTACAAAAGTATAAAGCCTTTTGCTGCGTGAAATCTGACAAATGTCCTCAAGTGATGTCACTGGAGTCAGCATTGGTTGTGTCTGAAGATATCAGGTTTAAAAAAGAAATAAATCTGGGGTTGTGAAGGTGTGGACCTCTGTAGATCTCCTCATTTCTGCTGCAGGATAACAGTTTCAGGCTACATTAGCCGCCAATAGAATGACACACACGAATCTCTGACCGAACTGTCAGCGGTTTATTGTTATGAACCAAACTACCAAGAACAAATTGCTTTTATGTGGAAAAAAAAACCTACAGTTTAGGGCAATAAACCTGGTTCTGACTCAGGCTGCATTGTGGGTAATGTAGGTACAATGTTTTGACAAGGAGAAGGGGAAAGCAGGGAATAAAAGCAAACATCTCTGGTTCTGCTGTATTGATTTTAATTACTTTTTTAAACCGTTATTATTCAACAACGTTATATGAGTGAAATGATAAATCGGCTCCTTTGAAGCATGCAAGTGTACTTCCTCTGCAGAACTTCTGTCAGCACAACATAATAATGTCACATTCTGTTGCTGTGACTTCCTAGTTTTACTGATTAATTTACTGTACTTAGACATTTGTAAAACAAAAAACTTCCTGCAGATATTCTGTCCCCTGAAATGCTTTGGAGGCTTTGATTGTGACACAGGTGATGAGTTTAAAGCTCAAAATGAACAAAGTAAGTGAAAGCAGATCAGAAAACAGGGAGACTTTTCACTAAAATATGATAAAAAATATACTTAAATGAAAAAAGAAGGGATTAGAAATAAAGGCCTGTCTCTAATAAAAGCTTTTCTCAAAGTAAAGGCCTTGTTCTCCTATAACGTGATTAAATAAAATCCCCACCCACTGATATTATATTGGCATACAGCTTTGATAATTTTTTAGGTATTTCACTCCAATTTCTAATTTATCTTTGATGAGAACTCTAAATTATGGAGGTTAAACAATCATTATATAGTCAAAAATACTAAGTATTTAAAGTGGATTCTTCCACAACAGTTATTAGAAAAAACAGAGCCGACTAGTTTACACCCATGTTATAACCGAGTTCACAGATACATCACTCTGTAAATCACTTTGAATTGCTTCTGTCTGAGCTTGTGCTCTACAACAAGGCTTGACTTGACAAGGCCGTGAGAAGTTCCAGGTTATTTTTCCTCCTCTCTGCTTCACAATGTTCTCTCTCACTGTAAATAACCAGCTGACTCCCAAAATAACAGCAGTTGATCTGTGCACTGGGAGCAAGATGGTGGTAAATAGATGTAAGGAGCCTTGGTGAAATCTGCAGGGAGCAACGTGGGAGTGAGTCTAAACAAACTCTACAGTTTGTCCACAATATAAGAGCGCACTGACAGACCAGCTAACGGCAGAAGAAGGAGCATGCACACACTTGTGCAACATGCTAACGCTAGGCTGAGCCTTGAATAAAAGAGATCAAGTGTAATATGTATTTGTAGGTGTGTCTGCTGTGTGCGTGTGTTGTGTCTGAGGAGACAAGTGACGTTCAAGATTAGCAAAACGCTGACGTTAGACAACACAACAGCACAACATCACACCTCTCAGACAGAGCAGCTAATCCCCTCCAGACAGCTGAGCTCTAATTTTCTCTGCACACTGTACGGCACAGGTGGAGGCAACACAAGGATTGGATGACTGAGCATGTGCGTCTGTGTGTGCGCGCGTGTGTGTCGCAGGTGAATGGCAAGTATGCTAGCAGCATATTGCCACCAGCATGCTGGAACATGAGTGAGTGTGAGAAAACTGACTTTGCCATGGATCGCTAATTACTGCACCTATATCCTACAGGACAGCAGTGTGTGTGTGTGTGTGTGTGTGTTTGTGTGAGTATCAGGGTGCGGCTCATTGAGAGCACTTAGGTTTGGCTGCTTACACTTGTATTATCTCTGTAGCTACTGGAGGTGTGCAGGCGCTGACCATGAAAGTCAACAGAGAGCTACCGTTAACCGCAAAGTTTTATGCAACATGTTCGCTCATATAAAAACAGCCACTCAACCACAAATTCACAACAAACCACCATCATGGTCGACCACATTCAAATACAAACAGCTCTGTATTCCTCAAGCGGAGTATAAATCCAATATATAAGTTATGCTGCTGATTTCAGAATGTGACTAATATTTAAGGGAGAGTGTGGTACAGTATGTCAGAAGTGACTGCATTATTCTGCACATGATAACGTAACACTAGCCAGTAACGTTTGAGATTAGATTTGCTGTCACAAGGGATGAGAGGAACGTGTTAACATTTAGAAAAGATGATGGGTGACTGCGGACGTTTAGACAAATGTTTAAAGCAGGATGCAAGAGAGTTATAGTGCAGAGCTCCAAACTAACTT
The DNA here is from genome assembly GCA_027495735.1 of Lutjanus campechanus. NCBI lineage: Eukaryota > Metazoa > Chordata > Actinopteri > Lutjaniformes > Lutjanidae > Lutjanus > Lutjanus campechanus. Next base: position 21,513 of record JAJHUR010086198.1, on the reverse strand, counting down.
TTTCACCTTCAGTCGGACGCAGGGGCTTAACTGTCTACTACAGCCATGCTACCGTCTGAGGCAGTAGGCAGTGATTTGTGCTATATGCTAACATCTGAACACTAACATGCTCACAGTGACCATGCTAACAAGGTGCTGATGTTTATCAGGAATAATGTTTACCTTGTTCACCATCTTACAGCAAGTTTGCATGTTAAAACTTTGATAATTAGCATGAAACATCATAAAAAGCACAGCTGAGGCTTATGGGAATGTCATCAGTTTAAACCAAAGTGATGGACAAATGAACAAATTACAATTTCAACCTGATGAGGGCGCTACAGTCAGAGAATCATCAAGTTAATACAATTCATCCTGAGGGGAACATGAATGCCTGGAAAGTTCACGGCAATCCATTCAATAGTTGTTGAATAAACAGATGAATAAATCAATTAATTTTTATCCTTTTCAACGCCCTCAGGCCATTTTCCATCTCTGCAGTTGTGAGCTGCAAAACTGTCACAACAAGATCACAAATAGACAAGCTAACTAATTAAGAATATATTAATGTAGTGCATAATGAAGGTCCTTGAGGTATTTCTTGTGGTGTGCCTCAAGGTTCAGTCCTTGGCCCCTCCTTTCTCTGTATATCTTGTCATTACATTCTAGCGTCTATAAACATGCATCTCATGTTCAATCTTATGCAGATGACACACAGGTTCAAGATTTTTACTAAATTAATTAGTTAATTACATTTCAGATACCAGCACATGGTTGGCTCTAAATTATCATCAATTATCACCTTTTTATTTTTTATTATAGTACTGTTTTCTCAAGGTCAAAGTATATAAAGTATAATTATGAATACAGTATTTCAACTATCAACACAAAGGCAAGAGAGAAAGACAAAGAGCCTTTATGTTAATACTTTTGTTTGTTTACATTATAGTTGCTATGTGGTGAGTATAAACAGAGGGATTTTTCCAGGAGAGGAGACTTACTGGAAATGCCCCAACTTTTCATTTTAGATCCGGTACTTTACTTAATTTCATTTAATAGATTCATAATGCCTCCATTATCACACCCACGCTGACACACAGCACTCAGAGCCAGTTTGCTAGGAAGGAAGATCACACTGAGAAGGTCCCGGGAGTGCATTTGTGTGTGCATTTAGCAGTAACATGGTAACTACAGCCAGCAGTAAAGGGATTAGACTCTGACAGACGGACCTCATTAGCTGAATACTGTACCCTGAGCAGTGTTTTAACACACAGAAGTTGCATTAGCATGAAGCAGGATATCCTGGTAGAGACCCACCTCTCTACCTGGTACAAAAATCTTTATCAGAAATGGGTCAAGCGTAAAGAGATGCTAGGTCTGGTCCTGTTTCTGCCTGATAAGATGCAGAAGGTCGACAGTGTGCAATCTGAGTAAAACCATGGTGACACAGAAATAATTTTCACACAGATAGTAAAACAGAGAGGATAGAGGATAACTGGTTACATCAATTGTCTTGAGTCAAGTCAGCCCCATATACTGTGATGTGTACAGTTACAGTTTATGTATATCCACCACAGTTTACTGGACTGGCATGACTCAGCTGAGTCTGTCACCCTGATCTACCAACAGAGACGGTTAGTGTGACAAGAAAGATGCCGATCTGAGCTCTGAGCTTATGTTTGTTCACAAGATATTATCCCAGGATATGAGGGGTGAGGCTACAGGAGTTAACTAAACAGTGTGCCGTTTTCTGAGTGATACTGACCAATCACAGGTGGTTAGTAAATATTTTTATAGTCAGAGAACACTGACTCTATACTTGGGAATACATCTGAATATACTGAATTAAAAATAACATTAGGTCTTCAAAATAAATAAGTCGCCATCCCACAGGAATATGTTACTTTTTCAACACAACCAAAAAAAATCCATACTGTCACAGCCCTAATCCCAATTCAAATTTAGCTATTATATTCTTTCATTTTTCCATGGACCCTTTCATGGGCACAAACTACTGCAGTGAACATCAACTGATGACCCAGAAGCCACATCTGGCCCACAGAACGTCCACTGATGAAAATATTGTAGCATTACAAACTGACGAAATTCTAAGAAAAACAGCTGTATTAAGTTACTGCTAATGCAAACCAAAGATTTCCTACTACTGCAGCTTCACATTAAAAACATTTTATTTTATTTTATTTTGAAGTATTCACAGGAAAACTGATGTGTTTGTCAGTAAGCTTAGCTTTAGCGCTGACATTAATCAAAAATGCATCTGGTCACCGGTCATTTTCAGCATTTTTTGTGACAGCAGATCAGTTTGAAATATTGCAGGAAGTAATGGAACAGGAGCAGCCACAGTGAGCTGTTAGATGAAGAGCTGCAGGCGACCGGCTGCACACCTCCAACTTTTCAACCAGGCACCAACTCCTTTTACTTTGCGCTGCCGTTTGCAGACTTGTGCTGCGCACGACGTAAAATCAGATCATAGTTGATCACAGAATGATGGAAAAAGGCAATTTATTGACTTATTTCTTTATTAAAATGACAGACCCGTAGTATCAAACTTTATTTGCTGTTACCACCAGTAAAGGTGTCAGATGCACATAATGGTGGAACTGCTCAATGGCATCAAAACCAGACAAAGTTAATAATATTTTCTGCCAATCAGGACTGCTATGTTACTATTATGTTCCTGGAGTATATATGTTAATCATCACTCCTCAGTGAGGTGCCTTGTTGGTGGAGGTCTAAGAGCATTTTATAGTTAAAATATCTTGTTATCATTATGTATTTCCTGTGTTTTTTAGGAATCCATTCACACTGATGGAGGCAAATGTAATTGACGACCCCTGGACTACTGGCTAAAATGAGGTCAGCTGATGGTCAGTGCTGTGTTTGGTTTACGTGGAGAGTCCGTGACACAGCCACCATCCCTCCCCATGACTGTGTGTGTGAGTGTTTCTGTGCATGTGTGTGTGTTTTTGAGGATGTTTACATTCCTCGATCACTGATCATGAACTTGGGTTCAATCCCCTCAGTATGACCACACTCACTCTAACACCCACACACACACTGCCCAGGAGCTCAGACACTCCTGGAGGTCAGGGACCTGCTGGAGCTGCAAACAACACTATGGTCAGAGGGCGAAGTGGGGAGATACAGAGGTAGGAGAGTATGTATAGGACATAAGAGCCAATGTGACAATCTACATGTGATAAATTATCATGTGTGAGAGATGATTCTGGAAGATGATGGGTCTGTTTATGACAGCTTACTAGGGCCATCATGTCCAAAAACTCACAACCCTTAAAACTGTGTGTGCTCTTACATTCTTTCAATAAAAAACAATCCAGATATGTCAACTTTGCCTGCTTGAATTTTGCTGCTCAGTAGGGGGGGTTCAGATTCAAGCTAATATCTCTGTTCCCAGTGGAGTCCTATACACCGTATACTAAGATATTAATAAGCAATTCATACAGTATGTACATGCAAAATATGACTTACAAACAGAATTCACTGACCTGCTAGCACAGATGTGACAGACAGACAGAGGTGTTCAGTTCAACGAAAGGTTTGACTTTTAGGCAAATACACTTATTTGCTTTCTTGCCAAGAGGTAGATGAGACTGATATCAGTCTCACGCCTGTATGTTAAATATGAAGCTACAACCAGTAGCCAGCTAACTTAGCTTAGCATGCAGACTGAAACAGGGTGAGCTATCTTGGCTATGCCCAGATGTAACATAACCCACCTAACAGCAGGTCTAAAGATCAATAATTAACTTAATATTTATTGTTCATTTATTCCGTACAAAAACAGTTTTAAAAAAGTAACTTTTATACACTTCTGTTTGGTATGGATTGATATCATGAGATATAAACATGCCAGGCTAGCCATTTCCCTTGTTTCCAGTCTTTATGTGAAGCTAAGCTAACTAGCTGCTGGCTATGGCTTCATATGTATGATACAGACTTGAGAGTGGTCTCATCATTTCATTTAACTCTCAGAAAGAAATTGACGAAATATTCAAAATGTCTTTAAGCTTCTAAACTTGATCCTTTCAACAACCAAGGTCATCTCTATCTTCAAGACATATACATAGTGTACTGTTTGGATTAGCACTAAAACAAACAACTGTCTGTCACATGTTGACTAAGACCCACAAGCTGTTTTATTAGCCTTGGTTTCATGTTACAACTTATGATGGGGATTCTCTTAGCTTCTTAAGTAGACACTCAGAAATCATTGGGAACTTTTTAAAATGGTCTTCCATCACAGTTCTGTTTTTGTGTCCCTGTGGCTTCTGGTTTCATTTTCATTTAGTCCATTAACCACCTGAAGGCATCCAAAAGCTACACATTGGTCTCTGATCCAAAACTGGGCAGCAGACTGTCAGGCTTGACTGACAGAGAACAGGAGAGCCGTTCAAAGAGGGAAAAAGTGATGGAAGGAAGGAGGCCACGAAAGACTGAAAGACGAGAGGAATAAGAGCGAAGCTTGTGATGGATAAGTGACAAACTCAGTTCAGGATGAGCCAACCGTTCCTCACCACCTCTGTGTGGGAAAGAAATGTGCAATAAAGGCGGATGTTTACGAGCTAAAGAGACAGAGCAGGGCAGTGAGGAAGAGGAGGAGGAGGAGGAGGTCTGATAGCACAACAACACACAAGCATCTTCTGATGTGGTTTCAGGTCACACAGCAACAAAACACCACTTAAATGGCATGTGGAGCTGGTTTGTTGAACTCATAAATGAGGACGCACATGTGTGCACAAAATACAGATGCAAATACACGCACACGCGCACACACACACACACACACACACAAAAATGAATATATCAGACATCAAATGACATTCACAAGAATTCTGCACCTCTGCTTCTCTTTATTCTCGAGTACTGAGGTGTGGCTCTCTCACAACAAAGACTTCAACATAAGTCAGTTTATCTTGTAGGCCTGAATTTTAAAGCAGTAATCTGTCTCTTGAATATCAAACACACCTGCTTCTAGACCTTTCATCGCTGTTCATGTCCCCCAATTTTTCCAGTGATTCATATCAATAAGGTGTTGTGCTTCCTCCGGTTGGAAAAAAACAGCAAAATCACTTCAGTCTGATTATTATAGTCAAGATGAAATTAATTCTTTTAAAAAATGTTTTAGATCTCATCCCCAAACATATTGACCACCTATTTAGCAATATATACAAAATGTATCAATTTCTTTGTATTCTTACATTAAAATGCAATGTTTTCTTCCTCTAAAACAAAATAGGACACGTGTGCTTATGCAGGGTTGAACCAACCAATTTCAACCAATAATATCATGACATCCAGCAATCAATCAATCTTTAAGCCGTGCAGGGCTCAGATTCATTAGTTAGCCCACTTTCCAAAGGTAAAATCAAGTGCCTCCTAATGTTATGTCGTGTCTGCTTATCCTGTATCACTCTAGAATATGTAATGATTTGGAAGCTAGATACTCTCAAAATGCTGTTTCATCTTAACTATAAGCTATTAAACACTTAATGGAAAGTTTGTAGTTGGCTCCATAATGTAGGATGGCAGCTGTAGTCAGCGTGGACTCACAGCAGTTACACAGGACATTACAAAATACCAGAACAACCACAGACACTTCTGAAACTACTTTTCCTTGATCTGTTTATATTGTAGGTTTAGTGTGTTCTAAATACAGTTTCTTAACAACATAACTACATACATTAGCTCCACCGGAAGCAGCATTTTTAGCAGCTTACTGCCAAAGCAAGGATTTTTTGGGAACATGCTGAATGCACAGTTCAACACCAGAGAAAAGGATTATTCTGCAGGAGTGGTTTGAGAAGTTGCTATTGAAGTTTTGATGCTATTTTTTGCCGTGACTCTGAGGGGGTTCAGACGAGCGAGTCCATAGCAACTGCTGCGAATCCAAGCTGAAAAGCTGCAAATCTTTCACAAGCACCTTTCAAGCCTGCAGAAGGAGAGTGTTTGACACTCAAAAGACAGATTTTCAGTGCAGTATTTCTAAAAATGTTAAGGAAACATTTTTCACCTGTGTGTCTCTGTCAGGATTCTGCATGCAGAAAAATTCTGTGAAGACATCTTTTAAAGATGTTCAAAGCCACAAATCAGCAATACAGCTGTAGATTTGTAGTCCAAACTACTGCAGCAAACAGTCCTATTTTTATTCCTAAAACAACACCTATGGCTTAATTCTCTCGTCACTTAAATGGTAATAAACAGGCTGATTCTGTCATTTCCCGTTCAATGCAAAAGAACAGTTTTCTTCACTATTTATGTCATAGCTTAATATTTTAAACAACCAGGCATCTCAGTTCACGAGCACAAAGAGGAGCAGAGACACTAAACTGTCGTCATGTCATTCAAATACACAATACGGAGAGATCAGCATCTAATACAGTCCTGTCGCAGAGGTGGGTGATGGTAGAGAGAGATAGACAGCCATGGAGGGACAGGGGGAGATTCTGGTTGCTGGGTTTATAGAGAAATGGGTCAGGCCAGTGAAGAGGAGGAGGAGGGGAGAGACCAGCTGAGGGAGGGATGAGGAGGAGGAGGAGGAGGGAGTGACGGATAGAGAGGCAGGTCCAGACCTCATAAGCTCCACTGGAAAACTCACGGTCATTAATCTGATTAATGTACACCAACAGTTTCCCTGCAGCCAGGCTCCGTCTATATGCTTCTACATATCGAGCGCGCGGAGGTCGACAGGAGTATTAGTGTATAAGCTGCTCTGGTACAGAACGTCTGCATTCCTGCAGAGTTTGTGGGTACACATCAGGGCCTGGAGGCTTCAAACATCTATAAACAGAAGCGTTCTGTGATACTTTTTTTTTTTTTTGCTCCAGCTGCTGTTACTCTGCCAACAGCTGGCCTGAGAAACAGCTGTGTACCAGAGCACTGCTGCGTCTCTTCCCGAAATGAGAGACTCGCTGTTTAAAGAAAGAAGATGATAACCATGCTCTCAACGATGATTGCTGTAGGCAAAAATAAACCACATTATGGGTTCCTTTGAAAGCCACCATCATGCTTTGTTATGATAAACAACTATCTGTTCCCTTGAAATGGCAACTTGGGCAAGTCCAGGACTAAAGGACTCAAAACAGCGAGTAAATGTAAATGTGTTTTGGATTGAATCTCTTCTTGGATGAGCCTCCCCACATGCCGTTTTATTAGCCTCGTCTCCATGTTACACCCCACCGCAGTGTGTGGGTTAGCTGTGGCTGAAGCTTCACTAAAATACCAGCAGGACTTGCTTCTCACTGCTCCTCGCCGCCGCCCCCAGTGTCGTCACAACTGCCAAGTTAGCAGATACATGCTGAGTGAAGAGTGAAGACTATAAGAATGTAAGAGGGAAGAAGTCTCTCCTCATCATCGCAGCCAGCAGCTTTAAATCTGATGAAAGTGTTGAATGTTGTCACAATTTGCTTCAGGGGGTTTTACAATCTGTACAGCGTGCAACATGCTCTGTCCTTTAGATCCTCAATTCTGGTTAGAAAAAACCCTTTTAGCAGGGAAAAACCTGAAGAAATATCAGCAAGAGCCACAGAGGATTGATGCCTCTCCTAGGACGGAACAGACATACAACAGATGTCTCATGCACAGAGCAGACAAACAAGATCACATTAAATAGATATTTTGACAACAAAATTTTAGATACATGTAGACTATAAAATGTAGCCTATGAGTCCAAACAACAGTATACTGCTTACTTGGGGTGTAACATTATATCAAGAAAGAACATAAAATGATACAAAAATGTGACAATATACAAAGTGTAAAAACTGTCGGTCTGAACTGCTGCAAGTAAATACTGACAAGCTCTCAGAAATATGCTTATTTGTTTTCTTGCTAGGAGTCACAAGAGAAGATCAATATGAATTTATGCCAGTAGCTGCTACGCTTAGCTTAGCAGAAAGTCTGGAAAAGGGGGGAAATAGTTAGCCTAGCTCTGTCAAAAGGTCACAAAGTCCACCTACCAGAACTTACAAATCTCACTAACTCATGACATCGTATTGGTTTAGTTTGTTCGGGGAAAAAAAGTATAAAAACAACATGTTGGGGTTTTACAGGGCCAACCCCTGTTTCCAGTCTTTGTGCTATGCTAAGCTAACTGGTTGCTAGTGGCAGCATTATTTTCATATCTGCCTTACATATATGAGTGAGGCATCAATCTTCTTGCCTGAGTATTGGGGGGGGGGACAAACAGGCTTGTTTCATAAAATGTCAAACTATTCCTTCAAATTGGGGTTTGTATCCAAATAAACTGACAAGTCAGCCTCTTAACGCCTGAAGATTGAGGACAGACTCCAAACTTTTGTTGCTAAAACTGGGTGGAAACAATTGGAGAGTTTAAAACAAACCTCCACTGCTGAAACAATCAAATCTTTAGGGCGGCCCCTCATACTTGGGCAGTGAGGAGAATGGGGGGCAAAGCATCATTTCTAGTAAGGCATGTCCTTGGCCTTACTTTATTTTTTATGAATTCTAGAGTTGGAGTTGCACATGTTGCACACATGGGGAGATAAATAACTTTGTAAATACATATTTTGTTTTCCTTCCAAAATCATCATGCGCATCAAACTGTGAACTCCATGTCATCTATCATACTTAAAACACACACAACAGATGGCATCATTACCTCCCTGATACTCATTGTTTCTGTTTGTTAAATGGCGCCTTGGCAGATGGATCATAGATCACTAAAACCTGTTCTACTTATAATTCCACAGAAGTAAATCAGAAATATGAAGGCTGCAAAACAACTACACAACACTCTCTGAAGTGTTGTGTGAGGTGTGAACAGAGAATTATCTGTCACGGGGAAAGAGTGATTGTGAAACTTGTCCAATCACATGACATTACAGACAATGCATACAGGGGGTTGGTGAACAATTTATAGAAAAAATCTTATTTGTTTGTTTGACCTGCCTTTACACACACACACACACACACACACACACTTACACTGCAGCTATTGTCGTGTTGATTTGCTCCTAAATGCAACATTTTATCAAACTTTAGCATTAATAGCTTCACAACCAGCAAACAACAGTTTCACTTCATTATGATCAGTGAGGCTTAAGAGACATCTGCTTGAGACAGATGTCCTCTAGAGACAGGCTGGACAATAGGTGACTGACTCTTCTTCACTAACACAACCTGAACCCATCTTACATCTGACCGGACAAAACCACACTGTCCCAGGTGTAAAAGCTCTGTAGCTGTTCTGGAAACATCGCATTTCCCTAAACCACACACCAAAATCAGTTTCTGAATAAATGTAGTGCCGTATTTCACATCTTTAACATCGAGTTTAAATTGTTCTGATGTTTTGATAGGCAGTGAGCCTTGTAATTAGAAAATCCTCTTATCTCACCGGTCTGATACTGATCCAATCAGGCTCAGACTCTCATTTTAAAGTATGTTTTTAGACTTGGAGATAACATCTGGTTTTGCGAGGATACAAAAAGATAACAAATCATGATACTGAGAGGATTATAAGTAGCTGGCAGCGAGTGCAAGCGATGCTGTGTGGAAGCCGCTGTAAACCACAATGTTGGATGCAAAACACAGCAAGCAATTCAGTGCATCACAAATGCAGGATGTTAAATGTCACAGTGCTGTTATTCGATGACAGAAGCACAATATGCAAACAGAAACAGCACACAAACCACATGTTGCACAAGACGAAAACAATGCAGTAGAGTCCAGGGTGACAACACAACTTACCTTATCAGAGACGAAAATAGAGACGGACAGATGTCCAAACAGAAGACAGCCTTTGTCTCCTCGGGCCTGAGAGACAGAGAGGGACAGGCGGAGAGAGGAAGATCCCTCAGATGTGACAGCAAAGGGAAAACACAGAGAGGTTTGTTAGAAAGCGGAGCAGCATGCGGTTAGATCCCCCCTGCAGACCCACAGCGTTCAGACAGAGCTGGACGAGCTGCCTGTTATAAGGCTCGGTGGAGGCTGGAAGGTGGCACATTCTGGGAGCAGCGGTGAAATGCCACACATGGAGCCTGTAGTGGAGAGCTAATGAAACAGGCAGAGACCGGCGGCCCCTGTAACAGGAGGTCAGAGCAGTTAGCTCACACCTCTAAAATTACATGCCTGAGCAATTAGTTTAGAAGGGAGTGTCAGGCTTTAAAAAGACCTCAACACTGATTTTGCATTACCCGATTTACTACAAATAGCTTCTGATTGTGTTTAAAGACAAATATGGTGTTTTTGAAAGATTTCCCCACCTTACAGAGACTCGAAACATGTTTAAGAGGTCATCTATCACAGTAAACCTCCTGTCAGCATTTATTTGAAAGTTCTGTTACAGATTTAAGAAAGGATAAAAGAAATGTCTAAATAAAAACAAACACATGAGGCATACTATTTTTTTCCAAGACAAACAGTTAAATAAACTGTCTTTTAACATATTTTTTGTACAGTAAATCCATACTAGATTTGTTTCTTATTTAAGCATTTAAAGCTCCAATAGTTAAAGAAAATTTTTCCAAATCAGTCCTCACTTACAACCAAACTATAAGGTAACTTTAACTTACTGTGATGAATCACCTGACAAAAACAAGTTTCAAGTCTCTGCAAGTTTATTTCAACACTGGCTTTAAGTGTGTCACAATCAATATAAGCTCGGAAGATAGGGGGGAACAAATCGATACCTCTGGAATTTAAGCAGGGACGGGAATTGATAAGATTTTACCAATTGCAATACCATTATGGATTCTGCTTATCAGTCTGACTCAATCGATTCCTGACCAATTTTCTGTGAAGGCTAAAAAGTAGACCTACACAGTAAAGAAAAAGAGTAGAAAACAGAGCATGCGTGCAACTTCATGAAATAAAGCCACACTTAAATGATTTATTCCTCTTGCCATGACTCCTTCCTCCTTTTTGGAGGTTTCCAGGAGCACAGATGCATGAGATTGTTTTGCAACGCCATCTGTCACAGAAAACATTCTGGCAACGATAAAAGGAATTGATAAGCTCGGAGGCATACAATTTTGATCTGGCTCTCAATTCCCATTCCCAGTTTAAGACGTGCAAAACATTGGTGTTTTCCTTTAAATTGATCTTTTGCGATTAACATGGTTTGATACCTTATGAACCCAAATCAACATTAGATCTGCCACAGAAAAGTGCAGTAAATCAGTCATATTCACAAGTTTCTTCTTCTTTTTTTTTTAAAATCTCAGGCTTTGAAATGTACAACACAGGCATGATCGTGCAAAATATGACAAATTATATAGTAAAAAAATATAAAACAGTATACTGTCTTATTGTTAAAATAAACTTTTGATTAAGGAGTATTTGTTTTCATGCAGATTTGGGATTTGCATCATTAGAAACAACATAATATATAGATTTTTAAAAAATATTCAAGTTAAGTTTGTAGGAACAAAAGATCCATTTAAACCAAAACTGAAGTAAAGGTAAACTCTCCAGTTTTGGTGATTTGTAGGTTTTCTCATCAGCTAACACAATCTATGATCTCCATGGATTAGAAATGCTTCATCCTCATGATAAAGTGCTTCTCATCACAATGATTGAATAACTGTTCTTATTCAACATCAGTTAGATTCACTCTGAGCGTGTTTCACCAGTCAGAGCCAAGAGCCCCACCCACCACCCTCATGACTCAGAGCACAAAGAGTAAATGCAAATGATTAGTAATGAACATGACATCAAATAATGCAAAACCACATTCAAGCTGCTTCATGAAGGTTAGATATTAGAGATTAATGAGGGGGCAGATGAAGCCTGGTACAAAGACAGGCCTGTTCAAAGAAAACAAAAACTGGAACATCCTTCACTTCATTTGTCATTCATTTGAATGCTTCATTCACTGCAGTGATACAGTTTGCAAATGATGGTGATTCACAGTGTCACTACATCAATGTGCTTAAAGTAAAGGAGACTCGTTCTGCCTTCAAAAATAAACAATGCGAAAATACCTGAATCAAACTTTTTAGCCACGTTACCACCCAAAGTACCAGGAACTTTTCATATTTCAGGAGCTAAAAGGTTCCATCAGCCTATTGTTGTATGTGTTTCCACTGCATTCTAAAGAGCTGTAAAGATGAGGCAAGTTAGCCCACTTACATACGAAAAGGGGTTGGCCATTTGCATCATTTGGTAAATGTCATTGATGCATGCAAACATACAACGATGACGCTGTTCAACAATGCCCGATGTCGTATGCTTTCTTCTAACTCTTTGTTGATGAAATGCTGCAAGCCACACGCCCGAAATTCCTGTACTTTTAGGCAACGCTATCCTCCTGAGCAGGGCCATTTTGGGTGATAACATAACATCCCCAGAACTTAATTTAGACTCTGGTCCCTGTGGTGGAAACGCATCGAGTTCCTCCAAAGGTTTGTGATCTTTTCCTGATCCATAAAGTGATTTTTGAATATATTAATAATGAATACCTTTATCTCCTTGGCCATCATATCCATATGATAACTAGTGATCATTTCATCAGATGAAAGCACAAATAATTGTCCCTACTGTATCACATTAGTGAAAACATTTTTAATTTTCATGAAACAATGCAGTGACATTTGATCGTGTCAGGATCTGTTGTCAATCACATGTAATTGCAAGTCTTTAGCAATTAAGTCAACACTTCACAGTCCCTCTCATGTGGTGATCTCACTCCTGTAACGTCTGACAGCCCGAGGCTCTGTGTCCAACTGACAACCAGCCATGTGACGGCTCTCTGGTAGGGGCGAGGCGAGGACACGACACAAAACGAAAGCAGATCACAGAGAGAGGTGGAGTACAGTAGACCAGAGACTGAAAGAAAAGGACAACTCAGCCTTGTTCCCACACACACAGCTGTTCTCCCGGCTCATCTCTAACCATAACCACATCACTGAGGCCATGTTGGGCCAGAACCGCCTCCACACCAGCTTCCCCCAGCTCCGCACCGAGCTCTGCAGCCTGCGAGCGGGACGCTGACCGGGGGCAGGCTTGGCACAATCTGTTGCACGTCGCAGGCAATACTGCCAAAGATTAACCCAGAACCTGCTATCCCTGCTGTTCGCATTCGACTCCAGCATGACCACATTAAGCCACGCTGTCTAGAAAATGCAACACAGAAATCCCGGGATTTATATTCTCTGGCAAAATATGGCTTTAACAAAAGGTTCATGACTGCAGCTTTCCTTAACAAATGGGGCTGAAATGATAAACTGATTAGCCGATCAACAACTTAATCTGCAACTATTTTGATAAACAGTTGTCTTCATTATTCAGGTAATTTCTCAAGCAAACATTCTGAATATTGACAGTAACAGCTTCTCAAACATGAGGACTTGTTGCTTTTCCTTCATGTGATACTATGCTCCATATCTTTGGGACTGTTGGTCAAACTTAACTTCTAGTAAACTGAATTTTTCACAATTTTCTGATGTTTTATAGACCATCTCATTATCAAGAAAATGACCATCAGGTAAATTAATAATGAAAGTAATTGTTAGTCACAGCCCTACTAAAGAAATGTAAAAAATAAAAGCGGCTATGTCCAAACTGTCTGATTCTACCTCCTCAAATGTTAATATTTTCTGTGTTTTTTAAATTTGGTATCTTTGGGTTTGGGGACAAAACAAGACATCTTCTTGGGTTTTGGGAAACACTGATCAACATTTTTCACCTTTTTCTGCCATTTCATGAACCAAACAACTAATCAATTAATCAATCAAGAAGATAATGGACAGATTAATTGCTATTAAAAAAAAAAGTCATTAGCTGCAGCCCTATAAGTGAACTACATTTTAACATAGATTGAAGCAATCCCTTCATACCATTTCTCTGAATGTCATGAGCACATTGTAGGGATACACAATATTATCTGCATGTCATAGGTATCAGAAGATAAAGGCTTTAAAATGAAATACTGACACTGACATATTTTACTTATTATGCATGATAAGAGTAGGTATAATAATATGTTATTCCACCATCATTCTAGTTTCACAGATTATCATGAAGTAGAACATTTTAAATGGGGAACAAAAATCTCATGCCTGTTCTGTTAAAAGGCTTCTACTCCAATCAGCTGGGTTTTAAAACTGTTTGAAGATTTGATTTAAAAAAACAAAAACAGTAAACCTGGTGTCCTACTGTTCCAGGATGCACTCTTCATTTTTGACTTCTCATGTAATTTTCAAAAAAAAGCACGTGCAGGTAAGTGAGCCAATCAGAGGAGAGCTGACAGACTGGGCGGGAGTTAACGTTCAGCACTGACATATTTCACGTTTCCATGAAATTCCACTTGCTTGTCAGGATTTGAAGCCCGAAGCTGGTGGAAAGTTTCTACCTGCCCGCCCTGCCCTGCCCCTCGATTGATCCTACTATAATACCGCTGCTTGTCCGGGACTCCCAAAGTCCCACACGTGGATTTACATCAGCCAACAGACCAACTGGCAGGATTACACATCATCTGATGACAACTTTAATTTTGAGATTATTTAGCAGAAATTGTGTCCACAAACGCTCACACGAACCATTAAAACAAATGCAGAGTAATTGTTCTCCTTTGTCATCGTGAGGAGTCAGATTCACAAAGCATTGTTGAACAACACATTTTTATGGCTTGAGGTTCTGTTAACAGTCTGAGAAATTATGAGAAATGTTGCTGCTTCAAAACCTACAAATGTTTTCTTGAAAAGAAACTATGTCACCATAATTATGCAAAACCAAAAACATGACCAACGATGTTAAATTAGAACACATCAGAAGGATTTTTGAAAGGCAGCACAGTCTGGGACATTTCCCATTACATTTATGAGGAAATGTAGCAAATGCTTCCTTATTCAGTGGCCGTGTTTTGTTTTTTTAAACCTTACATGTGACACCACGTGATAAAGAAAGGTAACCTGTGATGTCAAACCCAATCCAACCCAACCCCGTCTCAAGCATCAGCACACTGAGCATCATTCACTCCTTCCACAACGGGAATGATCATCACCTTTGACCTGAATTTCACATAACCTGCACAGACGATTGCATTATTGTTGATTTAACCTATTTTAGTTCCCAAAAAAGCACTTTTCTCAAAAGAAGCCACATAATAAGCCTTTGGGTTTCTTGCATCTGTCAGCGCCTCTCTTGTTACTGTATAATTCCTTTGTTTTTTAAACTGTTATCTTTCTCAAACTATTCAAATTTCATATTCTATTTTCATACGGTTGAGTTGTGTGTTGCACGTATGCAAATAAACTCACAACACACAAATCGAGTGCACGCGACCTCGACAGCACCCTGTGGCAAGCTGACAAATTTGGGGACTATCTGGAGAAGAAAATATTTAGGCCTAGCAGCTAAAGAGACATATTTCTGTCAGGAGTAAGTGGAGAGAGGGAAGAGTAAATATTGGACTTAAATGATATGATAATGATTATGTAATGCTAAAGATAATGTTGCTCTGCATCTGCTGGACATTGAACAGTATCATCATCCCGTTGCCGGACAACATATTAACCACAACAACTTAGCTGATGGTATGTCTCAAAAATGACTTAAAGCAAGTTTAAAGTCAAATGTTAAAAGCTGATGATTGATTCAAACACAATCTGGAGAAGTAAAATGACCACCTCTGTATATTTTGTATATTTTCATACTAGAAAGTTAATAGCACTCTATACAGAGGAGCAGGAAGATTTAAGAAGATGGCTGACATCAAGTCCTTGACTGGGAAACTGGGCGACATTTTAGTCTTTTTGTCCTCATTTCAACAAGCTGAAATGCAGTTACAACATCAGTGTGTCACAAAACACAGATTAGGTTCATAATTTTGATACTATTGTGAGGGTATTTCTCCAAAGTTGTACTTCACTGATCGGCGAAATGTGGTCTACACAAAAAATAATTTCAATGCATGAAACGTTTCATAGAAAATGTTATAAATGCAAAACTATAGAGGCTGTGTGCTGCAAACAATACATTTCAAGGAGACTGTAATGGGAGAAAGTCTGAACATTTATGTAAAATTAGAAATTACACCAAGTGCTGCAGCCTACATGCATGCAAAGATTCTCTGAGCCGTTTCTGGTATTGGCTACAGCTTTTACTACTCCAAAAGTACATGACTAATGCTCACTGGCTAGTAATGTTAGTAACATGATTTTCCTGCCGTGCCAAGTCAAAATATGAGCTGTAAAAAGGCATACAGGATGATAAAGTTGCTCTCCGTTTGCTACATTTATACTGTCAGATAGCATGTTAGCCATAACCATTGATAATCTGACCACAGACATACGTAGATGCAGCATTGGCCTATTGACAGCACGTCAGTGTTGCCACCATATTGGATAGGCCAAGACTGACCTGTTAACAAATATATGTAAACGGGGGAGCTGTGTTTCTTCTGCATAAAAAGCACTATAATGTTTATTTCTGAAGTGATTCAATGAGTCGATTATATTCAAAAGTTTATAATCAACATGGAGCAAAAAAAAAAGTTTTCTTTCTGATTTTATGCGTAGCTCATGAACCCTAGAATATAACAACACTCATTGAAATCAGTTAAGAAATGCAAACCATAGTGATTTTTGTCAAAAACAAACAAAAAATGTACATGAATTTGTTCACAGGTGAGTCTTGACCTGCCCAATATGGCGGCAGCATTCACGAAACATGACAACAAACCGAAGCCGTCAATGCAGCATCTGCATATAGTTAAATGTCTAAAATGCTAGTAGTATGTCAGGAGTTTAGTCATTTTTCTGCCCCCTACTGGTCAAAAACCACTTAATGCAGCTTTAAAATGTCAGATAAATCTGTTCGGTACAGGAAAAATGACATTTTAAAAGCATTTTGACAAAAGTGTGCAGATTTCCAGAGAGCAGGCTAATAGAACTAAACAAGCTAGCAATTATCTACGTTAGCTCGGGTTTAACCGTTATAAACTTATCAATAAATTCTAGCTAAATGTTGCTGTAAATTGGCCACTTTTTGAACCAGTAACGCTACAGTTTTATATGAGAAAAAGAGAGTAATATTAACGACAGTGTTATCAACATGGTGATATCAAATAAACTGACGAGAATCTGGAAAAGCACCAATAAATTCTAGCTAACCTTGGTGTTGGTTAGCTAGCTAACGTTAGCTAAGGTGCCAACTGTCAAGATTTGTCAGTTCTTGACATTCGGTGCAAAAGAAACTGCTCGGTTGGTTGTAACTGTTAAGAAAGTACAAGATGTTACACACACAGTAACATATGAAACAGGATTAAAGCCCGCAGAGAGTCAACATGTGGTGTCTGCACACAGGTGAGGTGTCTCACCTGTTTCTCTCCGACCAGGAGGAACAAACCAAACCCTGAATCCTCCTGGAGCTGCAGTCCTCCTCTCACACTGACAGATTAACTCTCAGATGAGGACCTTCGTTAAAGAAAAACACGGCGGTTTGTCTCGTTTTAAACCTCCACAAACAGCGACATGTTGCAGGTTTACTCCTCCGTCAGCCGTCGGTCCCCTTCAGCCATTTAAACGGTGAGAAGATCCGACCTGAAGCTCTCTGAAACTCCTCAACAGATCCAACACAGGAGAGCGAACCGCCGCTGCAGCGTCTCTCTGCTCTCCTCGGTTTAAAAAACAAGTAAAGTTGTATTTCCAGAGTGAAACGGAAAAATAAAAAGTGTGTTTTATTCTCTTCGGAGGGGACTGAGGAGCAGTTTCTGCTGTTAGATAATGAGTGTCTTCCCCCTCCGGTGCCTACTGGCGTCTCTGTGTAATCAGATGCTGCTCACCACAATATCCATTCATCCTATTACACAGTTTAACCCTTCACTGTCTGAGGCACGGCTTTATGCTGCGTTACTGGACGGTCGGAAAAAACAGCACTGAAGGCTGCAAGAGCATCCCACGCTCACCAATGTTGTTACAATTTACTAAAAATTTTAAAAAAAGTAACTAACTGACTAAAACTAAAAACTGAAACTACCTGCAGAAAATGGTAGAATAACTGAAATTAAAATATTAACTAGAAACAAAATTTTAGAGAAAGAAATTTAATAAATAAAATAAAAATATACATTTGTGTTTGCATTTTAATATCTATTATGCACCCTTGTGCCTGACAAACACCCACTATATTAGCCTATCATTTTTTAGAAAACTAACACTGAAACTAATAAAACTAAAGGAAACTAAATTGAAATAAGAAAATCCACCCTGGAAACTAACTGTTGAAAAATTAAAATTAATTGGAAAATAAATCTTATACCTCTTTATATAGTTAGTATAGTTAAAATTATACATAAATTCATTTTACAAATCAATTCATATAATCTTGTTAGATACATTGGCTTCTAAACTGTAAAATTAAACTTTCTAATGCGTTTTACTTTCAAACCAAAAAAAAAATCATCAATAGTTGATTTTTAAAATGCATTTTGCAAGCTCTTTTTATTGTATGCTTGTCAGCTAAATGAGTTTTTAAGTTAAAAGACGAAACCTATATAAAAAACTATATAAATATCACAAAATACAGCATCATTAAAATTATTCTGATTTTAAAAATACATTTATTTTACAAGCAATTTATCTTATGTCTGTGAGATTAATTGAATTTTAAAAAAACAAAAATAAAAAAAACAAATCGAGTAAACTTCAAAAAATAATTGAAAATGAATTGACTTGTAAATAAAATAAATAATTATATAATCCTCCAAACGAAATATACAGTAGCTATATTTACAATTATCAGTGGATATTTAGGTATAAATTTTTTTAACACGTCAATTCAAGTTGTGCTTGTAAGATGATCTTGTAAACTGAAAAAAACCCATAATCTTCCTTTACCTTCAAACCAAAAGTACAGTCAAAATTAATGTTAAAAAATTAAAACAAATTAATCTTAGAACCCCATTCATCATTTTTCTTTACGTTTTTAAATGTCTGTGATTTCAGTCCTAAAACACATTTATATGATTTATTTTACGTTTTGTCCTCACGCTTTCTATTTTCCTTTAATTTCCAGTGTACCTGTGCCAAAATATTGAGGTGAATAAATATTTTGTGATCTGTGCTGACAAATTTGTGAAATTTACCACCAGCCTGCAAACAAGTTTCAATATTGTTTGAGATTTTAAAAATGTTGTATTATGTATAAAATGTGTATTCAGTAGTCATCAAACAAGCTGAACATGGAAGCTGGAGTTCTCGAGGTGTACCTGAAGGCACCATTAACCCAGACCCACTCACAGAACTGGGTTAATATTCTCTCTCTCTCTCACACACTCTCTCACACACACACACACACACACACACACACACACACACACACAGGTCAAGGGTCCTATAAAACCGATAGTCGTGAAGAAAATAAGTCAGTCTGAAAATTAAATAAAAATATATTAATTTAATTATACAGTCTTTCATCTTATCATATATTTCTTGTTTACATGAAATGAAATGAAGACCTTCCAAAGCAGTTACATTTTGCACATAAGCTGTAAAAAGCAGTTCGCTTTACAAACAGCGCCATCCTCAGGACACCAGTGTAATCACAAAAACATGGTATGACTGGCCACTGCACTGAAATATGTCTGATTATAGCTTTCAGTTCATGCATAAAAATGATCTCAAATGATTTCACTGATCAAAGCACGTGTTCACATAAAGACGCATGTCTGAATTATTCTCTTAAATGAATGAATGAATTAAAGCAGCTCAAACTATTCAGTCTCTCCTAACAGCTGAGATTATTACAGTTTCACTCACAAAACATTAATTTAGACAGTAGCAATAACAGACACCTGAGCGAATAAAATATTACCACAAGTGTGATTTAATTCTCTCTCTCTGGAAAAATAAACTCGGTCTCGGCTCGGCTAATGAAAGCTGATGTTTCTTCACACACTGGACTCTGATGTTAGTCCGCGTTGTGATATTTCAGCAGGACTAAAAAGCAGGAGAGTCGATGGACGTCGTCTCAACAGCGTCTTCGTCGTCACCGCTCCTCTGCCAGCAGCGATCTGAAGTTCTTCAGCTCTCTGACGCTGGTGGAGATCCTGTGGTATATGATTTAGTTAATGTTGAGGTTTAGATCATCCATCACCATCACCAGTCTACAATCTTTCACACATACAGCAAACATCGCTTACACATCTACCAGAGTTGCAGCTGAGGAAAACTGTTCCTCCAGCAGCTAAACTAAAAGAAGAATTCAAACAAAAACTCAGTAGAAGCATGTTCTAACGGGAATAGAGAGTTGGACTGTAATGAGTTCAGGCATGACAAACTCAGAAACATTAGCCACAATGCCTCCTCAGCAAACAGCGAGCTTTGATACAAGAGGAGGGCGAAATGGATGTCGATTTGAAGACAATCCTTGTGGAAATGACAGATTTTCGACAGGAAAACACTCATGAAAAACTCTAAGAACGTAAAGATGAGATGAATAAAGCCAAAGTGAGACTTGACAGAGCTGAACACACACAACGAGCAGCTCGAATCAAGGATTATAATTCATTATTGCAACAAACGTACACCTTGCTAATACCAGGTTTGACCCCCTTTTGCCTTCAGAACTGCCTTAATTCTTCGTGGCGTAGATTCACCAAAGTGCTGGAAACATTCCTTAGAGATTTTGGTCCATATTGACATTATAGCATCACACAGTTGCTGCAGATTTGTCGGCTGCACATCAACGATGTGTCGCTCGTGTTTCACCACATCCCAAAGGTTCTCTGTTGGATTGACATGTGGTGACTCTGGAGGCCAGTGGAGGACAGTGAACTCATTGTCAAGTACAAGAAACCAGTCTGAGATGATTTGAGCTTTGTGACATGGAGCTTTATCCTGCTGGAAGTAGCCATCAGAAGATGGGGACACTGTGGTCATAAAGGGATGGACATGGTCAGCAGCAACACTCAGGTAGGCGGTGGTGTATAAACGATGCTCAGTTGGTTTTACAGGACCCAAAGCGTGCCAAGACAATATCACCCACACCCTATTAATACACAACCATCAGCCTGAACAGCTGATACAAGGCAGGGTGGATTCATACTCGCATGTTTTATGAAAATTCATCTGAAAGTCACAGCAAGAAGTGAGACTCCTCAGACCAGGCGATGTTTACCAGTTTTTCTAATCTTCTATTGTCCAATATTGGTGAGCCCATGCGAACTGTAGCCTCAGTTTCCTGTTCTTATCTGACAGGAGTGACACCCGGTGTGGTCTTCTGCTGCTGTAGCTCATCTGCTTCAAGGTTTGACATGTTGACCATCTCATCTTGACCATGTCCCCACGCCAAAATGCACTGAGTTGCTGCCACATGATTGGCTTTTTTAGATACGAAGTAAAAGTTCCCCACTAGATATAATCTACTATATGTGCAACAAATGCAACCCTTACGTTTTCAGTGTTTCTAAAGAGAACTCGGAGCAGAACAGGCGCTCTGAGTTTCGGACTCTCTCACCTTCCAAAGGCGTTGAGCAGGGAGACGATCTCCTGCCGGCTCAGCTGGAAACTGGGTCGCTGGACGCTGGACGAG